>CAJNOL010001371.1:11844-67069 GCA_905250125.1 Rotaria sordida | reverse complement strand
AAATTAATTTAAATAAGCATCTTTGAAGCAGAACTCTAGAAAGAAAACACAGTTTCTTTTAAAGAAAGATTGTGAAATATTACTATTTGAAAAAAAAACTTTCTTTTTGTGTATTACATAAAAATCTCAAATCGACAGTAATCAATCGATCGATCTTAGTTTAATTGGCAGTAATTCTTACAGTCAGACACGCATGTGTATTGCATTTGCATCGCATATAAACCAAGATGAAAATTTTTCATCAGAGTAATATTTTTATGAAGCCATAATCCATTGATTTGTTAATATATATCAAGTATTTCTTTCGCCCAAAGAGTATATGAAATTTTTAAAAAAAAACATACTATTCATGTTTGCTTTAGTTGTTATGGAATAAATGTAAGAAAAAACCTGAACCATTGAAATGAATTTCTTCTAGTATTTACCTACAATTGTTGGTGTCCATTCCTCTTTCTTTTTCGAATTATTTATTTCAATTAAAATTCATATTGTTCAGGATCCACCAATCTGTACATACATTCGAAGAAAGATGAAAATGAAAACTTGATCAGTGTAATCATTTACATAATGATTTGAAAGAATCCATTGCAATGTTTTCTTTTTCTCTTACGAATCTAAATAAAAGTGTAAAAATAAGAATAAAAAAGATTCAATCATCAATTGTTTGAATTTGACTCCGAGTATTCATTGTTAAATTTTGCTACCAGTGTTCTGTTTGAATTTTGATTTTGACTATCCGCCGAATAAATATATCTACAGAATTGACAGTTTTTGTTTGATACACAAATGCCTATTGTTACCAAAATTTCACGACAACATTTAATGTCGTCAGTAAGTTTGAAAGATTTGTTGATTATGCATCGAAGATCGATTTTCTTCTTTTTGTATACAGAGCTCACATATGTCCGATCATCGACTGACAATGAAAACGCATAAACATCATTCTCAGCGAGTTATTCATACCTCGATTGGCACTAAAAATCTAACATCGTTGATGTTTTCCGAAAATCAAATGCTTATTGTAAGAGAAATTAAAATCAGGATATTACTTGTTTTTTTTTCTTCAATGATTATACAATGATGTAAAAATTTCGAGATAGTACTCATTGACTTCATATGTATTTGCCACAATACGAGCCTACAAGGCTGGCATGATCTTGAAAGATCTCTCTTTTCTCTTATAGAAATCCATTACAATAATTTACGGTTAAGTTCCATAGCTATAAGTACGGTCAGTCCGACCTTCTTTCATCATGGATCAGTTCAATTGGAAAATAATTTTAAATAAAAGGATATCTATCAGATTTACTGTAACGCAACGCTACTATAGTAAGCCTACAATAAAAAAAATTAGTATAATAGAATAACAAAAATCAATTTTTGAAACCATTAGCGTGGACATACCTTATCAATATACCGACAAATTTTATCAGAAAGATATAACTAATACTTATAATGAGTTCTATTGCCGGTGATATCTTTACGAATAAATTTTTTGGGTCATAAACAATGAACTAAACTTCTTATGACTTTACTACATCGAATTAATGAAACTATTAAGACTATTCATTGTTCTCTGGACGATAAAAAGTGTCTAATTTTCAACCAAAGTTATTAAATTATGACTTTCGATCGTTCGAAATAGAATTTTTTCTATTTTATGAAAGCCAACAATCTCTAGTGCTAATCGGTATTTGCCGTCAGTAGCAAGTGTTCATACTGACTCGAGTCGAATCGATATCAAACAAAAAAAACGACGATCGCAGCGGCGACGTAAACTTATTTTTCCTGAAAATTCTTCAAACATTTCTTCGAAAGAATGGGGCAATCACGATATTCCGATTGATGAACTGCACAGATCCAAAGTTTCAACTTCACGTTCAAATAAAGTATAATTAGATTGATTTATTATTGTTTGTTTTAAAATTTACCTATATTCGTCTTAAGGTCGACTTAAACGCCTATTTCGCTCCGAAAATGGTGGAGAATGAAAATTCCGTAAGTATAAACAAAGATTTATCATTCCATATCAAACATTAGACTCTCAAAGCTATATCTATTTACTAAAAGATTAATGAATGGCAAAAACAACTAATGCAACTAACAAGTAAACCTGATCGAATGCTGATAACAACCAGAAAAAAATCGCGAAAATCTAAAAAATTGAGGTAAGATAAAATCTAATGTTTTACTTATATAGTTCTAAGCTGATTACATAATCACTGATATGTATCTGATTAATAGAACATAGAAATTTTAAAAGTTAATCGCCATTAAAGATGGACCAGGTAAAATGATGAGACACTTTCTTGTTTGTTGTTCAAGATTTAAATTTCATACAATTAGGTTTGTTCCATAGAGCAATAAATTCTCTACAAAAATCTGTTATTGAAATGTATAATGATATCTTTTCCGTTGACATAAAGTTGATGTAGTAAAAGTGCAAAATATTCTTCAAAATGTAAAGAAAAACTGAGATTTGTTTTGCATGTAAAATTCGACAATATAGTGCTCTATCTATCTGACTATTGAATAATTCAATTCAATGATATCAGTCTTTTTTGCAAGATATCAGGGCTCAAAGACGGTGTTTACAGTGGACTTTGTTCTTGATTCTTTAATTTAAAAAGAAAAACAAATTTTCTTTACTAATTCTTTCGCCTAATAAACTCTGTTTAAGCATTTAAACAAGCTACAAAGTTGTATTTTCTACAATAGAGAATAGAATTAAAACCAATCATTGTTAGTTACGCAAACGAAAGACTATCACTATAGTCTTCTCTTGAAGCGAAGGTTACCATGAAAATTTTAAATCAAGATTTATTTTGGATCATAAGGCACGAAACATCAAAATCGCCTAAAAATAGTGACGTTTACCTGATTCATTGAATGGAAAAGACTCAATCATCCCAGCTGAAAGATTCGCCGTCATTTGAGCTCAGTACTATGTATGTCTGTAAAATCTTTCAGTTTAATTAGTGTAAATGTTCATGACAGATTGAGCTGCAACCATATGCCTCTTGGAATATCTAACATCTATTGAAGTTTTGGACATTCTGACTTTTGGCCTCGTATAGGACTATGATAGATGTAGAGAAATTTCACCATAGTGATTCACATGTCAATCTGGTTGAAATCATGAAAAAGCTTTTTTTCGGGACAGTGGTAAAAACTTCATCTTAGTCTCTTATTCCATCAGAAAAAACTCAATCGAGTTGGTTGAAGTCGAATTGAAATAATGAATTTTCATCTTCAAGCTCTTTATGGACTAACCAGTAAAATAAGAACAGAGAATCCATATAAAACGTTCTTAAACCTGATAAAATAATAATTTCATAAAACGGATGATTTGCTTTTGTAATGTGATACTATTTTAGTTATACGAGAACTTAAAGCAAAGTTATACCATTTTGATTCATTAGTGGAGAGACCACAAGACTGACGAGCTTAGGGTTCAACAATTTTCCATTGGAATGTATGGACCGCAACTGATGCAATATTCTACAATTATCGAAATAGTTAAGATCTTCAGCTAGAGGTTAAGTTCAAACGTTCTTCTCTCATACGTTGAATAAATTCATCGAAAAGTCTCTATTACTCCACTAGATAACATTTGCATTACAGTATCCGACCACCCAACTATATTCATTAGAGTAAATCCTATTAAACTAAATGATCCTTAGTCCATTATCGTATCACAAGATTTTTTTTTTATCTATCCATGATTCTTCTCGGATTGAGGAAAAATGATTGTCTTCTTTGCAAGAACAAAAGTAGATTGAAAATTTTGATGTTTGAATATCTGCTATTTTCCTTTTGTGATTAAACATGTAAATGTTGAAGCTTGTAAAATTATTAAGACTCATTTGATCTATCGGTTTGTGCACATGTTGTTTTTTTTAGATGCAGCAGTTATGATCGATGCTGTCTTGGTTCACCGCTTTGCTGTCTTCTTCTTATGCTCGGTATTGGCACACTGATAGCTGTTATTTGTGGATTGTTCGTAGGCATTTTTGTTCGATCTCAACAGAATACAACAGGTTTGACGAAATGCTTTTGTCAATTGAGTGAAATTTTCTGAGACATCGAAAGATTGAGAATAAAAAAACTGTCTTGTTCAGTTTCTTTTCATTCATTGGACGATTTCTTAGATCATTTTTTGAGAACACTTTCATCGAAGATTATGAATTGATCTTCATTCGATTCGTAAATCATGTTTGATAGACACTTCGAAAACACTTTTCCCTTGAATCTTATTTTCACGCTGAATTTTGATTGATACGGACTTAGATATCAGATATATTTATCAAGACCTAAGGTTTGTTAAGAATGAAAGTAGTAGTTTGTCTTTCATGAGATAGATTTCTTTTCGAGTTCTCAAAGAATGATGACATAATAACATATATTATATGTACATTCATCATTTTGAGTAGCGTGAAATATAGTGTACATCTAACAGTGAGGAAAAATAAATCCAAAACTCTAGCTTTTATTTAAAAAAGATATTTTAAATTAAAACATACTTTTTCTTGTGTAGTTCGATGAGCTCTATCCACCCAGTACGAAAAAATACCTACTGAAACTTCCAATTGTGAACGCCTTACATATATTGAAAATATCTTGCAATTCGAATTTCTCGGTTTGTGTATGCCAAGCGCAGCCTATATTTTATACCTATTAGTTTGGCAGTGAAATCTTTAGTTTGATCCGATTATGTCGACTGCTTTTAACTAATAATACGCACATTTTCATTATTAGTCTTGAATCATAACCATTGATAAGGTTCAAGGGTCACCATGTCAATGTGGCCGTCAGAATCTGCAAGATACCCTTCTAGAAACGAGATCATTTCTTACCATAGACTTCACCATCTATCAACAATAAAGTATAACAAAAAATGATTTGACTATATGGTCTCACCGAACCTTGTGTCCCCCATCTGTTACTCTCTTAGGAAATTCACTGCGAAGAACCTTCATTTTCTGTCGAATAAAATTCTCAGAAAGTCGATAGTTTTAGTATGCATTTCTTACTTCTATCAAAGTCAAAGAAAGATGACTATATGAAAAAATAAAATTAAAGCGTCTTATCAATCTCGCATTCTTAAGAATTATCATTAGACTTGATTAAAGCAAATCAAATTTGTTGTGATCTTTTTTTCCGATTCTCCACAGGAACTGCTGATACTATGACAACAACACGTAATATATAATCGCTTTTGCTTGTGCATAAATTAATTTAATATGAATTTTTCTTCTCATCTTTACTAGCTAGCATTTGGAAATTGACAATACCAACGTATGCTACATGGAATGAAACAGGTGTAACAGTTGCTGGCAACATGAATGGAACAAGTGGTCATGATCTGGGATCACTTAATGTTCCTGTGGGTATTTTCGTTGACAATAATTACACATTGTACATTGCTGATCGGGACAATCATCGCGTTGTGAAATACTATACTAATACGGCTATCGGCATACTTGTTGGTGGTAATGGAACTATCGGTGATGATTTAAGTCTACTGTCGGGTCCCAAGGGTGTTGCCGTTGATGAGTATGGCAATGTGATTGTCGCTGATAGTGATAATTATCGCATACAAAGTTTTGCTCCTAATTCAATTATTGCTACGACAATAGTTAGTAATAGTTCAGCTTTTTTAATTGGTCAAATGCGAGATTTACATATCAATGTAAATAATATTATCGTTATAACTGATTCAACTTACAATCGTATAGTCAGGTTTAATCCTTCAGGTGGAATCGGCACAGTTATAGCAGGTGTAAATGGAACTGGATCAGCAGCAGATCAATTCTTTTCTGCTTTCGGAAATTTCATTGATACGAGTGAAACATTGTATGTAGCTGACTCTGACAATAATCGAGTGCAAATGTGGTCGACTGGAGCAACCTATGGAATCACTGTAGCTGGCATCAATGGCTCAGCCGGATCCAGTTCAGGACAATTGAGTCGTCCTCTAGCGGTAATAGTCGATAATAATGGGTATGTTTCTTGAAACTACTGATTTTTACTAAGTAATTATAAGAAGATATCAGAATTTATTGTCGATGATTGTTTTAAGCACTGATTGAAACAGAATGCATTCGATCCCGTTCAATGTAGAATCGATTCTGTAGTTATCTAGTATTCATAATTGAAATGTCATGCGTCTTGCTTTATGACTAGAATACTGATTCGATGATCATGAATAACTAAGCATTGAGTACTTTGTCATTCACATCTAGAATGTTAATCGACAACAAACAATGTTTATTCATTAGAATTACCAATTGATTACAATTTGAATAAGCCGAAAGATAGGTTTTTTCAATCGCTATTCTCAGTAAGTTCTAAAGTACGTAGGGAGAAAGTTGAAAGCTTCCCATACCTCAACACATACTATGATAGACGTCTCCATATGTTATTCAATCTGAGTATCACGAAACATAGGATCGACGTAGGCGAAGCGCTAGAGGGTAGCTAGAATGGATCGTTTGTATATACTGTAGGAATAACATTACAAGTTTTCGTTCTGAAAGAGATGAAAAACTTTAGAGATCTTCTCTCATCGAATTCTATATTCAGACAATGAATTTCAATGTACTGTATTTTATGTAGAGCTCGTAGTCAAAGAAACAGTATCAGTTTCAACTGAAACTTAAGAGATTTCTATCTTACGTATTCCTAGTCCTTATAATATATGTCTAATTAGTATTAGAGTTCTTTTTGTCTGCGAGTGTCAGCAAAGGAATGGAAAATCTAAAAAAAAGTCTTGAATTTAAGAATAACCGTTGTTGACTAATATTGTATATGTTATTTGAGTTTCATACATGAATTCATATGAAACTGTACTAAGAAACTTCGATTGCGGTCGAAGATTCAATTTAATCTCTGGTTATGGTGTTTATTTGATAGGTACACGTATATTGCTGATTCAAGGAACCACAGAATCGTGAAATGGACAACGAATTATACGGGAGGTGGCATCTGTGTTGTTGGTTGTACCGGAACAGGAGGAGTTGGCGCAAATCAATTGAGCGGTCCGCGAGACCTAAAATTTGATGCTAGTGGTAATTTATATGTAAGTGACCAAGGAAATAATCGAATACAAAAATTTTCAATTCAAACGTAGAACTCCACAGCTGGTATGATAATAAAATTTTTGTTTAATCCTCAAGACTACTCTTCTATGACGTTGTACATCTTTTTCCTAGAGCTCACATATATTTTCAAAGATGATAAAATGTGAAGATTTTGCGATTCCCTACTCCTCTGCTCTCCCCCCCCCCCCCCCTCCTCAACACAACAGACCATAGCAATCAAGGGTAACAAATGTTAGACTCCTTTCCCATAGGCCTTTAACAAGAGAAAACACGTTGAACGATATCAACGGCATGATTTAGATTGTTTTAAAGTATTCTAAGGTCTTCCGTAAAACTTAAATAGCTACAACGCATTTATGAGTGTTTTAAATAGTACACTTCAGACTATTGTCAAGCTAAAACTTTGAATGATATAAAAGTCCGATGGTTATGAATAGTGATACATTGATTTGTCATAATCACCATATGATCTATGTAAAAAATTGTGAATTGATCAAGTTATAATTTCGGAAAATAATTAAGATCAGTGTTTCTAGGCTTATCGAAATACATAATAGTGCCTTGAAATCTACTGTAGATCAAGGCAAACAAAAAAAAAAGATCGTTACCCTTGTGACTGATTATCTTGGAAAATAGCTTTAGACTGGAAGAGATTGTTTTCTGTACATACTCTCTGTTACTATATTTAGACAAAGGAACATATGTGAGTTCCATACTTCAGACTAAAAACGAACTGCGTTGATAAGCCTAGATCTATTGGTAACTCGACATGTACAACTATAGAGAATAAAAGTCAATTAATGTAATGTAGTTAAGTTATTAAGTTCCGAATGAATCTAATTAGAGATGTTTTGGGCAATGTAATTTTGTTTAAACGATTGTGAATCTTGTTTTTACCTATTAGTGAGTACTAATGAGGAAAAACCATGATGACATTACTTGTTTTCTGCAACTACAAAATTCTAATTTTGTTTTGTTTGGTTTTTTATTTTAGTGGATTGATGATTGTCAATGGCTACAACATCGATATACATAAATTTTCTTCAATCAGAATCGATTTTTTTAATAATCAATAACTTGGTTCCAATTAACCCTTAAAAAAGCTGTTTTTTTTTGTTCTTTTTCTGAAAAATTCCTAGCTTACTTTCTTGAAAAAGAAAGTTTTGAGAATTTTGACATGAGTGTGAATGTTGATGTGTGCGTGTAATCCTCCATAACTCACACCCACTCACCTGCATTCACATCCTTTTTTTGAATTTTCTTATATTTTTTTTGTCCTTTCTATAAAAAAGTCAAAATAGTGAACGTACCATACAAAGTTCTTGATTTTTTTTCTTAGGACAATATTTATGAAAGCTGCCCAAAATCACGAGAGTAAAAGTTTTTAAAATAAAAAAGTACCCACCCCAAATAGGAAGTACTATATGTGAAAAAAGTTTCAGCTCGATATCTCTTACTATGTCGGAGAAACTGGCTGAAACATGACTTCTTCTGTTCAAAATTTGATTTTGAGGAAAACGTTAAGCAATGTACGACAATGTGAGCGTAGGTATATGTTTTATTCTTCATTTTACTCAACATCTCACATCCACATCCCAAAACATGTTCGACAAGCTATTCAACTTTTCTTTGAATCTTCAACTGAGTGCATAATACAAATGACAATTTAAAATTAACATGAAAAAAAATGTGCAAGAATTTGTTCTTATAATAGTGCAACTCAACCAAGATATGTATATGATAGTTAGTTACACATGAAGTGACTATCGTTATTGAATGCTAAAGGAAAATTAACAGTAAACCTTAACAATAAAATAATCTATAACTTCTAGCACTATAGTCACGTACTAATTTTGCTACTCAATGTTTATCATTTCAAATAATTGGAAGTTTATTATTTATTCTTCTTGTTTTTTGAGAAATTAAGAAACTTCTGATCTTTCGATCGACATGATTCAGGCTGTAGTTCATCTGGAAACTTTTCACTAGGCATATGTTTTCATAATTTTATTACAGTAGATAAAATCGATTTGCATTAGGAGAGGGTGGGCGGGCGTGGGGTGGGTGCAGTAGGAAGATGCGCGGGGATGTTAGTGGAAGTGGGTACGGTGTGAGTGTTGATGTGAGTCTTGTCTAAAATCAAACTTGCACCCACACCCACACCTACAGGTATGGGTGCTGGTGTATCGTCAAGTGAAGACCCGTATGCGCACTACTAATGATCCGTATATCCTAAACCATGTACTCACATGGGTGCCATGCACGTACACCAACACCAGCACGTGTCATACCCATGCTTTACGACGAGAACAAAGCGCGTTGAGAGAACAGAGCACGATATCGATAGTGAGCGAAGAAAATTTGATTGGCATCCATACTTCTGCATGCTTTCTACAGAGAAACTTATGTGTTTATATAAGGTGCACTTGAGTAATTGTTTATACTTGTGCAGAGCAATATGAAATAAAGAACACAGAATCATGCTTTTTGTTGAATGCCAATAGTTGGTTTTTTTCAACTTAAAAAAAGTGGCGCAAAACCAGTGCTCAGATTAAATGGCAGTGCATCATCATGCATTTAAAAAGATGCTTTCATATTTTTGACGCTTTTACGAAAGCATAGTTTTTAGACTCTTTTAAGCAAAGTAAAAAAGCAAACAACGAAGTCAGCAAACATTTAGTATCTCAATCTTTCACTTTCAAGAACGAGGAAATTTCTTATTATGTATCTTATCCTCATTGCATGTTGCTATTACACGAACACATCGATCGCATCTACATGTGAATCCAAAAGTGTTTTGAAATAATTGTTGACGCTCCACAACTGGACGGTTTGGATCAATGTCGCGAATGAAAACTTGTTCATATGGTTCAATCTCTTTAGTTACGACAACTACCTGCCGAGTATTCTTGTTTCTAATACAAATGACATTTGAAACACATGAGTGATTGAAGATACTGTTGAAGAAAAACAACTTTCCATTTGGAGGTCGATTCTGCACATCCCAATTATCATTCTCATTTCCAAGATATGTAATACAATAATCATTGACGTCACATGTTTTTATTTCCGTGCACCTCTACTTATCACACATATGTCTTGGCTATGATCATGAAAAAGCCAATAAGCTAATCGATTAGAGTGCATCTTGTCTGTCGTCATTGTTCTGGATCTCGTCTCGTCACAATCTTGCCAAAAATAGGTAAATAGAAGTAATGTATTCCTCTAGAAGCTGATCGTCAGAGGATTCATCAGGACTCTTGCTCACATATCAATAATGGAAACATGTTTTGCCATTACCTATCCATCACTAGATATTGCAACACGGACAGTGACTGGACACAAAAGAATATTCTTTCTTGTTTATATAGGAAATTTTAAAAAAAATTAGATCAATCGATTCCTATGAACAAAAGTACAACAGTTCCGTTCAGTTTATTCTTCATGCATCAAACAGTTTGCTTCATCGAAAGACTTTTTTTGGTTCGTTGAAATGATAAAATATATCTGTAAGAAAGCTTTGATTGTTTGTCTTGATCGTATCGCTCTTACTCAAATATCTAATTCAAATACGCAATCATCAGAAATGCATCTGATTCACCTGATAGAAGTGACCATACAGGTGTTTGAGAATGAAAAAAGTTCGTCAAGCGCAACTGTTTGCGAAAGCCCACTTTCTCATACAAACCAATTGCCTTGTAGTTATCGGCTTGAGTATGGAGTAAAACAGCTAAATATCTTTGGCGTTTTGCCCAAGAAAGAACAGCATCCAATAAACGAGTTCCGACACCTTGACCTTGACTAATAGGACGCACACCGAATAGTTTGATGTAAAGCGTTTTACGGTCAGGTTCATATTGAACAAGAGCGCAACCAATACATTGATATGTATAGATATCGTAGGCACACCAGATATGATCGATATTTTCTACCATGCTTCGAAGACCGTCAACACCATAGTAATTTTCGAAAAGTGGGCCAAGTACAGAATGAACGTGCTCATAGGGAAAATAATCATTGTGATAGATATGTATTGGCACAGTAGCATCAAAAGCGTCAAACGTTGATCGATGAGAAATTAAATTCATTGTATATAGAGCGATCGAGCAACGAAGAGAAATGAAAATGATGGAGAAAAAAACACGCAAATGTTGACGCGAAAGTATTACTCAGACGCACAACTTATGATTCACAGTCATGACTCTCAGCCACTACCAAACGAAGCGAACGTTGATAGGAAGAAAAAAAAATGCCTCTGGTGTATAAAGACAAATAGAACACAGCAATGTAGCACTCATTTTTCTTGTTTTTGGAGTGTGGGTGTGAATGTAAACCTGTTTCTAATCTACGTCCACACTCACACCCTAATAAATCAATATCCAATTTATTTTGTTGTGATGCGAGATTGACAACAAGTTGGTGAGGCACCTGTTAGATAGCGACGTACTTTTTGAACGCAGTGAAGCGAAACGAATGAATAGTTTATTGAGAAAAAAGAGAATTTTTACCAAAAGAGAGGAACGAAAAACAACAATGTTTGCCTTTCTGAGAAGACGAATATTGAAAAAGCAAAAAGAAAAAAAATGTTCTTCAGTTAATTGAAAAGGAGAAAACGAATACGAAATACATCCTTAAGTAAAAAGAAAAGAAGATGAGTCAACGTATTGACGAAAGACGAAATAGAAGAACAGACAGAAGAGACGAAGAAGAAAAGATGAAGTTACATAGTCGTGTATATCGGTTGAGAAATAATTGTTTATTATGTAACAGTTTGATTTTAATGAACAAAAATAAATCAATCAGATGAAAATTTCAATCGTGCAAAAAACAGTTGAAAAAAATCTTTCTTTTCAACTTTTTTCATTATTCACAGTTTTAAAGATGAGAAAACAAAAAAAATGTTTGAAATACTTGGCATGATTATTCATTGTTGTGTAAGACATCAAAATGAAAAATTCATTAAAAACGTGGAAAAAATTTAGAAGAAAATCTTTAAAAAACTTTTTTTTTCATCAAATATCAATTAAGAATGAAAAGAATTGAATTTTGATTTTCTTATAGTGATGATTGAAAAGAAAAGATTTTCATTATTTTCTTTTTATTTCATTGAATTTATTGAGATATTTTTGAAGGAAAGAAAAAAACATTACTTTTATTTTGTCTATTCGATTATGAAACATGTTGTTGCAACAATATTTAACTAAGAATGAGTCAATAGATTGTCTAAGATTGAAACATCGTTTTATTTCGATAAATTTTAATATTCGATTAATATTTTTGTTGAAATTAATTTGAAAGAACCTCAAAAATTTTCGATGATTTTGTACAAATCCCTTCAGATATGAATTCTTTTTTTTCTATGCTTTATTATTTCTGAACAAAAATTTATCGATTGACTGAAGAAATAAACAGATGGAGAAAATTCAAATGATTTAACAATGCATAATGAAAATTGAATGAGATTACGTAAAATAAGAGAATTATCTTTTCGAACAATTATTCACTTATCTAAAATATTTTAAGGACGAATAATTAAAAGTCAATCTGGTGGAAATGTATTCAGAAATGAAACTAATCTTTTTAGAGAAAGTTGATTTCAAATATAAATGACTATGTGTTTTGTGTTTTTTGAATTTTGATAAAAAAATTTATTGTGTCCTTATGAATTCTTGTGTAATATTCATATTTGATGTTGTCTTTAAAATTTCTTTGTGTGATTCATTGAAACGAAGAAGATCTCATTATGATTAAATCAAATCAAAACTTCATCTGAGAGTTTTGACGAATTTTATTTTGTTTTTTTTTTCTTTTTGAGCTATTTTGAGGTATTACATTTCAAAATTGGATTGGTTTTTTTTGAAAGTGTTTTATTTTTATTGAATAAGGTTCGTCGTGAAATGGAAGATTTAGTGATTCTCTTTTTTTTTGTTTTTGTTTATTCATCTGAAAGAAAAATTCGAACATTGACTAAATCCAAACTGTTCTTCGATACACATAAATAAGATTTCTCAAAGTCATATTTGAATTTAAACTCAACAATCCACAAGATGGTAAAAATTTGTTTGTTGTTGAATCGATTCTTTAAAAATATTTTCATTAAAATTTAGTCTAAAATCTATTGATTCTTTTTTTGTTTTTCTACAATTGCGAAATGTTAAAGATTTATTGAATATTTCACTTTCATAAATTATTGTCCTTCTATTTGAAATAAGAAACAGAGTCTATGCGCAATTCTCAAGAGAAAATTTTGAAATTTGAATGAAAACAATTATTTTGTGTTGATATCAACTACTGTCTGAGTTCACGACAATACCGAGTTTTTTTAATATTAACTTTTTGTGAATAGTTAGAATTGTATATTTTGATACGACAATATATTCATTGTTTCTTTCGTTTTTACTCTTGAGATCAAAAAACGAAACTGCCTTTGCATTATTTGCTGTATGTTATCTGAGCGACAGAAAAAAAATACTACGCATTATTCTCATGTGATGATTTCGATTTCGAAGCAAATATTACTGTCATGAATATAAGGTAATGAAAAAACATTTAAAGTCTCAGAATCTTATCATATTTCACAGAACAGAATAATCTCAAAGGAAAACATAAGCAGATCAATTTTATCCAATATTGACATTTTTTTATGTGATGAAGCCTCTCGGTTTTTTTTATTGATACTGGTCATGTTGTCCAGGATTACTAACTCATCATTAGTATTACCGTCAGCGATCGAGAAATGTTGTGATTTATCGAGTCCTGAGGATGTGGGTAGGTGTGGGCTGTGGCATGGATGTGGATGCGAGTGTTTGTATGGGTGTGTATGGATGTGAGGGTATGGATGAACATAAACATCACCGCGCCCCTAGAGGAAAATAGCAGGACTTCATCTACTTCAGAATATTTTTGAAGTATGCTGAAGTACAATGGAAGTACGACCGAAGTACCACGAAGTACGCTTGAAGTATCAAGAAGTACAAGTGAAGTATGCTTGAAGTACCGGGAAGTAAGATAGGCGTTTACTGAAATACGACTTAAGCAAAGTGCATATTTCTTATTGATGTTATAAGTGTGCTAAACATTATTGTTTTCTGAAAATATGACAAATGCTGTATTTAATAAGTTCAGGAGATTCAACTCATAAAGAACTGAAAGTCTTTTGTACCTTTCTCTCTGATGATCGTATTCGCTATGAGAACTTGTTAGTTATAAATGAATTTGGAACATGTGTTTTTCTTTTTAAATAACGAGCTTCGTTATATACTTCTCCGAAAACGAATCAATTTCATTTAATTTCTACTGGGGAAATTAAATAGATAACAAATTCAACAGTTAATCCGGTTGAAATGATCGCAAAGAGTATGCATATAACGTCACGTATTAAGCGCAAATATTGATTATTCTTCCATAGTATTTATTTTACTTAATAATCCTAAAAGTTCAATACAGCGCAGTTTTTTCAGTCAAGATAAACGCCGCGCACTGTACAAGTAATTAAAACAGAATAATGTATCAAATTTTGTATGATAGTTGAGGAGAGAAAATGTTCAAGCACTTTACTGTCTCATATCTTTGCTATATAAAGAAGATCGTTTCGTAAACAGTTCTGAAAAATTTATTATTAGTTTTTAAAATCAATTATATTTAATAGATTTAGAAATGATGTGAATTTTAATTCAGAATGAGAAATAACTTACACCCATTTTCTGTTAAAGACTATCATTCATATTTTAATCTCTCTGTTATATACATTATTTATTCCTATGTAAAGATTAACGTGATGTTTTCTTTTTTTTTGTATCAGGAGTTTGTTCAAATTTATAATTGTTTACCTTTCTCAAGTAGATAAACAATGAACATGTTTTTATGATTTTTAATAAAATACATATAATAGATTCAATTATCAACTATATTTAAATGACTATATACGTGCACATACATCGATTGTTGATGCGAACTAGAATAATTGATTATTCAGTGAAAGGTTTAGCGTCAACGAAAGAGTATGATTCAAAATAAATCTTTCCTCAAATTTATCGTGAATTGTTGGTTAGATGATAGATGAAACATACCTACTGCACTTGGTAATACTTAGACAGCTAAACTGTCGGTAATAGTCATGAAATCGAATTTCCTGTAGTAAGAATCTGATAAAAAATATATTTTTTTTGTCATTAACCTAAGGAATCAATTTCCTATCACGCAAGCTATTCTGAATAGCTTTTCATTTTCCTTGGGTACTGAAGCAGCTACTCGTGTCGCTATCATGAACATTTGATAACCTTAACAGGAATTCACATGAAGTAAAATGGAAGTATGTGAAGTACGACAGAAGTATCAGTGGAAGTACATGAAGTATAAGGGAAGTATGTGAAGTAGGATAGAAGTATCAGTGGAAGTATGTGAAGTACATTGGAAGTGTCAGTGGAAGTATGTGAAGTACGATGGAAGTATTAGTGGAAGTACATGAAATACCGTTGAAGTAGCAATGGAAGTATCTGAAGTACCACCGAAATGTCATGGAAGTAGCAATGGAAGTAGCTGAAGTACGATAGAAGTATAAGTGAAGTACACTTGAAGTAGGCACTCCTGAAGTCTTGCTATTTTCCCCTAGGATAAAAAAGGGAGGCTACAATAAATATTTTTTGACTCATCTTATGAAGAGTCTATTTGTAAATTATAAAAATTTCCTTGTTTCACGAATGACGTCAAAGAGGCGTGAAACATTATTCAGTTGTTTTTGTGAAACTCACATATATTTTCGAAGAAAATAGTGAGTGTAAGTTCTAAGTCGAAATTTTCCAGCTCTCCAATCTCCCTCCTCCATCCAAAAAACAAAAAAAAATTCTTTTCGAGGTTTGAAAAATAAATAAGAAAGATTCTCACTGAAGCGATCGAACGTCTTGAAAAATAACTCTAGTCTAGAA
This sequence comes from Rotaria sordida, assembly GCA_905250125.1. Lineage (NCBI taxonomy): Eukaryota > Metazoa > Rotifera > Eurotatoria > Philodinida > Philodinidae > Rotaria > Rotaria sordida. Next base: position 51,042 of record CAJNOL010001371.1, on the reverse strand, counting down.
GTCATTTTTTACTTTACTTATTTTTCATTAGTTTAAGGAGGCTAAAGAATTTGTGTGAGTTCTACATTTCAGTCTCAGAGGAGCTGTGCTAACAAGCTTTTTTCGTTTCATTATCTAGAAGCAAAATTTGTAAATTGAAACCATATGAAAATAAGTTCACATTCAAAATGAATATCTCTAATCAATCTTATCAGAAATGTTCATATTGTAGACGTCTTCGAAATATAGTATTTACGTAGAATCTTGTTAGATGTCAGTACTTGTTCGAATAGTATGATTCATCTGTTGACTTGTTTGATCTTTTTTTTTCGATTCTTGAGATCTCTTGCTTTCTTTTATTATTGTCACCAAAAAATAAATAAATAGATAACGATGTCATGTTTTTCGTTGCCTGTAATCGATTTGAAGGCAGATGAATCAACTATAGTCCAGTCAATATTAAATGCTTGTTCTACAATTGGTTTTTTCTATCTCCGTAATCATAACCTTTTGAATGCTCAAGAATGCATGTTTAAACTTGCTAAAGAATTTTTTCGTTTACCATTAAATGTTAAAGAACAATATATCATTAGAGAAGAAAATTATGGTTATATTCGACGTGGACAAGAAAATCTTGATACTACAAGTACAAAATTAATCGATGAAAAAGAAGCATTCAACATAAAAAAATCAATGCAACCTGATAAATTACCTCCTCTATTTTCTGAATTAGATAATTATCAATTCATAACTAAATTTTATCGTGATTGCTATGATTTATGTATGCAATTATTAACATATGTTGCTCAATGTTTTAATATTGATTTGGATTATTTTACATCAAGACATAAATGGGAACTTAAACCTGATAATACTCTTCGACTTCTTCATTATCCTGCCATCGAAAATCAATCCGATGAATATATTGGAGCTGGTGCTCATTCTGATTATGGTTCATTAACTCTTCTTTTTCAACATGAACATAAATCAGGTCTTCAAGTACTTGATCGTTCTACAAATACTTGGTATTCTGTTGAACCATTTGATGATATGATTGTTGTTAATTTTGGTGATGCATTTGAATATTGGTCAAAAGGTTTTATTAAAAGTACTGTTCATCGTGTTATTATGCCAACAATTAATTCAACAAAAGACAATGAACGATTTTCTATAGCTTTCTTTTGTGATCCTAATGATTTAACATTATTATCACCAATTCCATCAAAATTAATTCTTGCTCAAAAATTTGAAAAAGATGAACATGCTAAACATGTACTTGACTATGATAATGAAGATTCATTAACAGCTGGTGAACATTTAGCAATGAGATTGAATAAAACATATACTTATTAATGATTATGAATGGAATATCTTGTCTTTCATTGATTACATCTTTTAATTGAACTAGTTTGTGATTATTTAAATAAACTTTTATGTATTGATTTAGTTTCAGAGAAAAGAATTCATTATTATTCGACTAAATATGTCACTAACAAAATGCAAAGATAAAAACTTTATATTCAGTAAGAATGTGAATATTTGTGAATGAAGAATAAAACTTGATAATTCTTAATACTAGCATCCGTCAGATTGATTTCAAATTTGAGTCCAAAAAATTTTCTGTTAACCGGATCCGAAAATTTTGGACTCAATGGGTTCTAGTCATCTGAAAAATATGTAGGGTGCACTATTTACTGAATACAAAAACTCAGAAAAAAGTATCTCATATCTTCGAAGTGACTATTCAATTCCGTTTGAAAAATTTCACTGAAAGTATCAAAGTACGGGGTCGATCGTATCCAAAAAGTTTTCCATCAATGGGCGTTACTCATGAAGAAGGTCCTTTAACTTTTCAATCGCTTTTGAGTCAGGATTATGTGCATTATGTAGATCCAAATCAGCTATAAATACTTTGAAAAGAGTTCGTGTCCTTAGCTTATTACTACGGCGATGATACACTCTTAAGGTATCTTTTTAAATCAATGCCGTGATAATAGAAAAACTGATTTTTTGAATTTCGACTTGAAAGTTTGCATAGAGACAGGTCTTAACAAGCATATTTTTTGTTGATCTTGTCGCTGTTCCTATCCTAAGATACAACTATGATAATAGAGTGTCTGTTACATCTCACCGACAGAGTTGATATTCTTATTTCAGAAGAGAAGCAAACTAAAAGATCTGAAACACTCACAATAAACTGTTCTCATTAAGGCGCGTCTGAATGCAAAGTTTCAAGGGTGTGAGTGTGGATACTATTAAAGAGAACAATTACACCCACACTCACACCCCAGGATTTTACTAAGTTTCCTCGAGAATATTATTATATTTTTTGGTAGAATCTTTGCAGAATTTTTAAAAAATATTGTCCTATCAAAATCTAGGATAGGACTAGCTTTTCTCTTCTCACTATTTCAAAACTGCTAATTTCTGAAAAAAGTACCTTACAGAATTTTCTAAAACTGCAATAAAGACATGTGATGCTTATCGTTGCAACTTGTTTAATCCTCGACCAAATGATAAACTTTTTCTGAATAATATGCCACTGTACAAGCCCAATCGATATCAAAATGAAATATATCCGTGAGGATGGATAGGAATGTGTACGTGAGTACAAGTGTATTGGCAATAGATGTGTCGATGTCAGTGTGTATGTGGTTCTCGATGTCACTATGATTCTTCTTTTCATGCATTCAACCAATCACAAGTATAACTGAACATCCACATCCTTATTGGAAGTAATTGTCCAATCTTCATCAGTCAATTTATGTGAAAAAAAAGGATGAAGACAATAGCATTTCATCTTCAAAGTGTATATCCTTTAAAAGAATGGCCAACTGAAGAGATGCAATAAATACCGATATGGATTTTAGACTAACCTGTGCGCCAGTACACCGCTGTTTATCAGTCGACTAGGTGAATGAGTATACCGGCCGCTCGGACTAGATCAGAATTAATGAGGGCGGTACCAGTACGAAACATAAAACCCCAGACCAGTTCCATCTATAGAACACAGGTACACAAACACACACCTCTTTACCACATGAACAACTCACATCCCACTTCCACACTCAGCTCCGCTCACATCGATCCAGCTTGAAAATGCTGATTGGATGAGAGCTATTATCCATTTCAAAATAAAGTGGACTCAGTTGTTTGTTTAATAACTCTGCAAAGTTAATAGCTATTGAAGCGCGATTCTAACCGTTAGATAGAGACTGGCTGGGGATACCTCTATAACTGAGAGTCAATGAACTTTGAAATTTTTTTGGATGTATTGCAGGTGTTTTTAATAAAACTCTGACAGACTCTTTTTATTACATACATTCTTAATTTCAATTTAGCCAAATTGTAGCCTAGCATCTGCTCTATAAACGCTGAAAGTTTCGCACTTCTCTCAGGTGTCTCTGAGATACAAGAAAAAGTCTCCTGAAATCGAATAATGCTAAATTTTCAATTTTTTTTTGTCTCAAACCTCCCCATCCATAGAGGTGATAGAATCTACTGATTGTTGTAACGTTATTACTTAGATGATAGAAGATCTTTGATTTCTTCATAGCACATCGTGTATGTCTATTTCTGCCCATCTTCATTAATCGATTCAAGAGAAAAATTGAGTTTTTACTCTTTTATGTTTAATTTTTTTCTGTCTATTTCATTACAATGACATATGTACGCATGAGAGAAGTTATCACAAATGTAGATGGTACAGAGGAGGGACGCATACAAACTATCACTCAGATATATCAGACTCATTGTCATCTGTTGCTGCTGAATATTCTTCTTCATCAGTTTCAATCAATTGTGGCTCAATATTGTTTTCAACACTGGCATCGGCTGCTTTGAAAATATTTGCAATTGTGTATGTATGCTCGATGAAGCTTTGTGCTAAGTCTTCATCAACGGCAGCGATAAAGTCGAGCGCACTATCTTCAACATCGGAAAGACGAAAATTAACATTTGTGTTGGGCACGTGTGACTTGAGTTGGGCCCATGCAAGCTCTATGGAATTGAGTGTAGAATGCTTTACCGGAAGTCGCAAGATTTCGACATCGAAGTCTTGGGCAATTGTATTAGTCACATATCGTTTTGGTGGTACGTTTGACAATGCAAATTCGAGAAACTCGGCCTTGGACACTGTGGCATCCCATGCAATACTTTTTCTAGTGAGCCACTGGTGGAGTTTATATTTAGTCCAAGCACGTCGTGGTGGTTTGGCATCACCACACAATACATCGTGCCACGGTGGGTTGTCTATTATTATGGCAATAGGTTGACCAGGACCATGTTTAATCCGAAGACAAGAAGCAGCATCTTCTAAACACTTGTGAAATCGTTCACTGTTCATAGCATGATCCTTGTCGCACTGCCAAACATCAATCGATTCAACGAAACCTTCCAATCCCACCATTGCCGAAATGGCAATGCGCTTTTCCTGTCCATCCTGTTTGCGCAGCCGACCTTTCCCTTGATCATCAATCCAAATATTACATTTCTCCTGCCCAGCACCCAACCACGTCTCATCATGATAATATATAAGAGTACCTGCAGCACGGAATTCGTCGAGGTGACGAAAGTAAGACGCGCGTTGAGCAACAAAATGTACTCCATCGAGAAGCACGGGACTTTTTGCAGTTGCTTTATACGAAAATCCAAGTTGACGCATCTGGCGCCATAATGTAGTAACCGAGCGCACTGGAAAATCATGGTGTTCCGCAAGCAATCGAGCAAGTAATGTCTTAGTCGTCGGATCGATCTTTTCGGTAAGCATCACATGAAAATGATATCTAATGGCATTTTGCCCTTGCTCGTTAAGAATCAAGCGTAGACGACCTGAATTTCCTTGTTTCATTGGAGACTCAGCTGTAGGAATAGACGGTTCTCAATATCTTTTGCTGTGTGATACTGAGGGAGAAGCAGCTGCGGATGTTTAATCTAATCGAGAATAAATCGGATTCTCCGTTGTTGCCGAGGAAGGACGAAGTCGCATCCTGACATTTTGTTGCACATTGGTTATTTCTTCCTTCTTTTTTGCTTCTTCTTCTTCTTCTTTTTTCTCTCTCTTCTCAGCTTCTTGCTCATCTTTCAAACGCTTCATCTCTTGTTTGAGATTAAAAACAGACCCTTTGGATATTCCAAGCATTGCTTGAATTCGTTCTGTGATGTTGTTGAGGGGTATTTGAGGGGCAATTTTTTCCGCTTCCACAAACATAATCACTCGAAAAAAGACATTCTTTAAGTCGGTGGAGCATTTCTGACCAGTAGGTATCAGACACGTTAACTGTTAACCAAGAAGATGATATCACCGCTCAACCCAAACTGTACGAGATCACCTTGTGATGCAGAGTTTGTATTAGATGTATATTGGACGATATTGTGTGGAAATAACTAAGATATTTACGCCCACTAGTGGACTCTAATATAAAAGGTTTTCCTAATAAAACCAGATACAGGAAGACAAAAATGATTGTGTAAGATACATGTATTCACACTTTCTTTATTTCAAATCGTATCACAGTACTATCTGCCATTCGAGAAGAAACAATAACTCAGTCACTGAACTGTAAAAGTAAGTCAATTGAACTTCCAGAAAAACTGAAGTCTTGAGAACAGAAGCACATATATATATATGGGAGCAATTCAGAGAGAACCTTCTCGAATATTCTAAAAAGGAACACATGAAAACGAAAAATAGAACAATAATCTTGACGTCATTCTATACCATAAGAATGACAGGAAGGAAAAGAAAAGATATACCAAACACAGTAAGTGAAAAGTCCTTAATAACCTCGTACGTCATACAAATCAAATATCGGTTTGTGATAAAGTGGACGAATGTTCACTACGAGCGAATTGCATTGTGATTGTTGCGTGTATCATTACAAAGCAAGATGCAAAAATTATTATTGGATACCTTAAATTAATCAATATAGCAACAATCAGTAGATTCTATCACCTCTATGGATGAGAGGTTTGAGACAAAAAACAAAATTGAAAATTTAGCATTATGCGATTTCAAGAGATTTTTTCTTGTATCTCAGAGACACATGAGGGAAGTCTGAAATTTTCAACGTTTATAGAGCAGATGCTAGGCTACAATTTGGCTAAATTGAAATTAAGAATGTATGTAATAAAAAGAGCCTGTCAACGTTTTATTAAAAACACCTGCAATACTTCCAAAAAAACTTCAAAGTTCATTGACTCTCAGTTATAGAGATACTCTCAGCTAGCCTCTATCTAATGGTGAAAACCGCGCTTCAATAGCTATTAGTGTTGCAGAGTTATTAAACAAACAACCGAGTCCATTTTATTTTGAAATGGATAATAGATAGAGAAAACGTCTGATTAGCTGAACTTTCGACATACAAAGAAACCTATTACATCAAGACTGAATAGTAAAAACACCTGATTGATGACATCACCATTATTGTAAATCTCATTCTTTTAGTATCGTCAAACCTTTATGAATGCGTACGTGTCCACGTGACTATAAACGTGCCAATAAACATACAAACATAGCCACAAACTCATTTTATTTTCATGTGATCTTTCCTATAGTCGAGAGAACATTGTCCTAAGTAAGAGGCATCAATTTCGAAAGATCCGTGTAGAATTCTGTCAGTTTTCCTCAACTTCCGATACATACAAGTCACACCTATAGTTTCTTGAATACGACAACAGTATACGTGGCAACATTCTTTTCGATGTGCTATAAATACAAACGAGATTGATATTGGGTTTTTTTAATTGAAACAAAAGAAACGATATAGTATATTATAAAGTACTTAAAGAACATGGTTGGTCAAGCTCAACATGTCCATTCATTGATATAATCTTACCATTAAAAGAACTTTCTACATACAAAACGAGTGAATGGATCATGAATTGACTTGTGATGATGAATCGCCAATCAGAATATAATGCTGCACAAAAAAAAGGACATGAATAGACATATTAAAAAGTCATTCAATAAATATTAGTAATGATAAAGGATAGTATTAGATATATGCTATTTTAAATAATCTATTCTAATATTATTATTTTAGTGGTAAAAATTTCATTCGAAAATTTCATATGATCAAATATCCTGATAAATCTCACTTGCAATTGATCTATAAAATACAATAAAATAGATCATAATATCTTATATGAGTTTTCACATACACTCTCGTTAGATCATCGCATGAAGTAACAATTAAAACGGTTGAACTTCAAAAGAATCTTGTACAATACCATTGTGAATTTTTTTTTACAGTTTTTAAGAACTTAACAATATTATATCATTAAAACAAAAAAAAAATCTATTCATTTGAAACGAGAAAAATGATTTCCAAAATTAAAAAAAAGTAATACAATGGTTCACATGTTAAATTTGAACAATTTATTTTATGCTAATTGTATCCAATCAGTAATTGTGAACTTACACTAACGAGAGAAGATTCCCAAGAATGTTGAAAATACTGAACTTTCATACTTTTCATTGTGACACACCTCTTGACAAAATTTCATAATTTGATTTTTTTCCACAAACGTCTTGGCAGAGATAAAAAGTTTGTAATAATATGGGAGGAATATCGCATGGGAACGCACTTTTATAGGCTTCTAGTAGTTTCATCAGAGCCTTCTTATAGACAAAATATCAGCTCGATTGACGAATCATACTTGAAGACATTCTCTTGTAAATTAATCAAATTTGCACTATTTAGTTCGATCGAATTATTTTGAGATTGTATAATAACGCTCTGATTTCTAATGATTTCAACCAAGAGTGTTATTTCAATTCATAAGAATAAAAAAACTAATCGGTTCATACGATTTACTGTTTGTTAATTATTATTTTGAAGATTGTTAGGTTGTTTTTTTGCTGCAGTAAACCAATCGCAATACGTCAGCATTTCTTTTCTTCGAAATCATGCACACGTAAATTGATTTATAGCCAATATCGATGCTTTTTTCGATACAACTTCTACTTCAAAGCAGAATGTGTGTTTTTTTTTTAAAGAAAATCTTTCTTATTTCAAATATATTTATATATTCAAGGCGCAGCTCATATATCTATTTCATTGAAAATATAAAAAAAAAAAGGATGAAGAAGAACAATAGACGACAATACAGAAAAAAAAAAAAAACAAATAATCAATTTGATATACAAGTCAATGTTCACAATCGTCAAGAAGCGTCGATTTGAATCTAAAAACAAGAAAGAAAGAAAAAAAAAAAAAAGAATTTAATTGTTTGTCATTCTTTACACCTCATACGTCCTATTTATCTAACAAATCATCACCTTTTTCAATCAAACAATATTATTCACAAGCATTTCTCATGAGACAAAACATACCTTTTCTTTTTCTTCTCTTTACGGTTATATCGGTGGATACCAAATATGTGGAGCACCACCATATGCTGACATTGAAGACATATTTTTCATATGATCTATATATAAATAAAAAATATTCAATAAGTTTTGTCTTTCTTTTTATTTGTCTTCGCCTACCTGCAGATAGATTAGTTTGAATGCCTGTTGGATAAGTTGAGCAAGAACGATTATAAGGTGCGCTAAATGGACTAAGTCCATCATAACCACGTGTTGGAGCTAAATATGAGATTCCTTTAGGGTATAAAATTCAATTAGGAAAAAAAAAAAAACTTTACTGGGAAAAAATGTTGGATAACCGCTTGAACTACATGCAATAGCAGCACTAAAACCTGAACTAAATGCTCCATATTGATGATGATGATGATGATGTGAATCATTTGTTATTGAAGGATTATTTGATTGAAATACTTGAGGATAAATTGATGATGTTGGTGGAAGTGATGGTGGTGTTATACCTGATGGTCGCATATTTTCTCCCATATCATTTATTAATTGTTGTTGATGTTGTCGTCGACCTTTAACTTTATCTTCACGACGATATTTTGCACGACGATTAGAAAACCATACCTATTCATTTTTGTATTATTAAATTTTATAATCATATAAAAATCAAATTTTACTTGTATTCGAGCTTCAGGTAAACTAATTTTTTGTGCAAGTTTTTCACGTACATATACATCTGGATAATGTGAACTATTAAAAGCTAAAATTAAATTCGAAAATAATTTTTAAAAAAAACAAAACCTATTTTCTTATTTAAATAATACCTTGTTCTAATGCATCAATTTGTTCTTGTGTAAATGATGTTCTATTACGTTGTAATTTTCGTTTTAATTTTAAACGTTCTTGTACAGCTTCATCATTTTCATTTAAACCATCTCTCATACCTATTTTACTATCATCACTTCCATCAGATACATCTAAAAAAAAAAAAAGTAAGTAACTCTTTGATCATCGAACAAAAGAATGGTGTGATGATGAAGCTTATAGCAATGATTGAACATCCTCCTCTTCTTCTTATCATCATTTATGAAGACGTAAAAAAGAACATATTCAATTAGATGCCGAAATCATGATATATACATCTTTTTTTCGTCTTATGCAAACATCAAGAGATTAATATTTCAAAAATCTATTTTTTTTTTCTTCTTCTTCTTTTGTCTGCAATTTCATTACAATTGAATGACAGAATAGAATGTTATCAACGATGTGGAATAACATGACAGAGAGAGAGAGAACATCTGTAAAATAGACGAGAAAAAAAAATGTGAAATAACGATATGAGTTCAGCAAAGCAGAATGAAGAAAAAAAAAAAAGAAGTTTTTAGATTCAAAAAAATTTTTTTTTTTTTCTTGTGCATATGTTCATGAATCAATAAATGAAAAGTTTATTATTGTTTTTAAGATAAGCGAAACATCCAATTAGATTTAAAACATAATTTCCGTTCATCCTACTGTGAATATATATTTTTCTTAATTAGTATATAGATAAAAAAAGAAAAACATTGATGTCAAAGTAAAAAAAAAAAAAACGAAGAAATTCATGCTGTTATTGTTGTTATTTTTTATGATCAGAATAAGAATAACTCCGCCTTGACGACCGTCTGATCATTTATTTTGATTTATCAATCATTAAGAAAAGAAATTCATTTTTTTTTTTTTTTTTTGTTTCGATAATATGACTTGAGGGCATCAGCAGTTAATTCTAATTGTTCTCTAACTAACCGATCAATATCAACAGGTGGTCTATGTATTTCTACATCTGTGACTTCATTATATCAAAAATAAAATATTGAGTATTTTTACCTTCTAAATCATGATGTGCACCACGATTAGTATCGGTTGTTTGATGTTTATATTCAGAATTTGAATCACCACTATGTGAATAAATACTTGATGATGGTTGATGAGTATAAAATGATGATGACCATGGTTGACTATGTAAAACACGTAATTTATTATCAACTGAATAATATGTTTCATGATTAGTCATTGATTCTAATGATTTTGAACCAAGATTTCGAAGTACTCGATTTATTGATGATACCTATATTAAAATAAGAATTTTTTTTGTTTTTCGTTTAAAAATAAAACAAAACAAATCAAAACATACACTTGGTATATTTTCTGGATTACAAATATTATCTGTTAGAAGACGATCACGTATTTCCCATGCAAATATTGATGGTGTTTCACGTTTATATTGAGCAATTCTTGTAACAACATCCGATGTAGCTACACGCGGTTTTGAACCTCCAATAGCACGTGGTTTTATTGAACCCGTTTCATAATAACGTGCTAAGATTTTTGAAACACAACCATTTGATACTTGTAACATACGACTTATATCACATGGACGCATACCATTATGAGCAAGTTCAACGATACGTGTTCGAGTAGTATCAGGTAATGGTCGACCATTAACAAATAAACCTCCAAGTTGATTAACTCCTGAATGTCCTATAAAAATTTGAAAATTTTATAATTGAAAAAAAAAGAAAAAGTAATATCCTTCGGTGATGATCGATCACTATTTAATTTCTTATCAAAACAACAGAGAATATATTAATAAATTTACCTTTATGTGACATTGAAAGATCATCATGAATATCCATTGGTTAAACGAACTGGAATAAAAAAAAGAAAACGAATGAAATAAAAAAAAAAAAATAAACGAACAGCAACATGTTAATATATGAAAAGTATACCTTGTCATGATTTTATCAATCATTTAAGTGTACTGAGAAAAAGGCTTAAATCTGATATTAATATTTTGTCTTTTGTTGTTTTATTATTTTTTTTTTTCAAAAAAAAAACTACATTCTGTTCTTCTCTTTCTTATTCTTCTCAGTCTTCTTTTCTTTTTTTTTTTCTGATCGAGAATATTAGTAACAACTTACAGTTCAGTGAGTTGGAACTTGTTTCGGATCACACAAACATATACGGGCGCGCGGGCGGGCGGACAGCGCTCGCACGGATTCGGTTAGTTAGCCTCGTGTGAACGCTCGATTTATGCGCTTACAACTGAAAGCATCGAAACAAAACACATAAACTAAAGAAAAATCGGGCAAGCGTATAACGACTAGGAAAAAAAAGAAATAGATCGGGAAAGGATAAGAAAGAGAGACAGAGAGAGAGAGAGAGACATAGAGAAAAAGAATGGCATAAGCGAGTTCACCGGCAGCAAATCCGATTGTTTGTCGGTCTTTTTCTCTCTTTCTGCATCTATTTTTCTGCTCGAATGAATATACTTGTTCTCTTTTTTTGACTGGCTACCTTCTTTTTTTTTTTTTTTCTTCAGCTACATTCTGTCATTACCCATACCCACGACACAACACCGAGGCACTTTGTTGCAATCAAGTAGGCGAAGAAAGAAGAGAACAAATTAACGATTGGTTGACTGATTTCTTTTTCCTCTCGGGTCGTTTAATCATTGGTTGGTTATTTTTAGTTCATCAATTTTTTTTTTTTCTTCTGCTACCTGAATTTTTTTCTCGAATATCTTGATGATTGAAATCAAAATCAAGATTTATTCTTGACCACCAAGAGAGAGAGAGAGAGAGAAAACTATGCTTGATTACACATTTAGTTGGACAAGGACATTGGTCAATAAGAGCGACACAATTCTTTTCATAGAAACAAGGACAATCATTATCGTCTCATAATTTCTGCTTGAAAAAATCTTGCAACATTGGCAAGTTGGTATCAAATTATTGATGTATTTTTGCTTGTTATTTTCGGACACGAAACATAACATAAGACGCCTAGAATTTTAATTAAAAAAAAAAAAAAGAGAGAATCCGTTTGTTATTGTCGCATATGAATAGACGTCTATAGAAAATTTATTTCATTATATGATTAGAATAGAATAACAATACACATCAAAAGTATAATATTAAATCACCTTAACTTTAGTAATGGATTTTGAGAAAGCGCGGGGAGGGAAGAGAGAGAATAATCATGATTACAAAATATGTTTTAAAGATTGTGTATCGGCTCATTTTTTTTTTTTGGATATTTATTAATATGTCAACAAATTATCATTATAATCAGCAGGTAAACTAGATGATACATCGTCCCTTGAAAATTTGACGCCATAAACAAGTTTATTTTAAATGATCGGAAAAAGAAAGAAATATATTCTATATCATCGATCAATCACAGCAGGTTGGAATTATTATTTCCACTTGGTCTAAAGATAATAATTAGCTTCATTTCTATTTGATTAACGCCTCTTACACATGTATATATATATATATATATATATAGATTCTTTGTTCACAAGTACCGACAGACAAGTTTCGTGCTTATATATCAATGATCATTCTAGCATGATGATATTCGTCTATGAAATGATAAAGAAAAAAAAAAAGGCAATCTCAACTATTCGATGATGATAAAGAGACAAAATGAGGTGTTAAAGCAATGTAATTTGCTTTGCTCTTGCTTGTCGTTGTCACCGTCAGTTATTCCGCTGAAATGATCAAAGTAAAATTAGCATTGCATTCCTTTAGGGTCTCTACATGTTAGCGCTATGCCTATCAATAGAAAAAAGAAGTGACTAATTACAAAGAACTTATCATTGTTAAGAGATGACAAAACTTTAAAAAAAAAAGATCATAATCAATATAAAATATCAACGCTAACCATTTATATATATATATATTATAGATCTGATGATAAAAACAGATGAAATATTTCACATTGATGATTTCTTCTTTTTTTTTTTTGTTTTCTTTAAAAATAGAAAATTGAAATGTCATTCGTTTTTCCTTGTCATATAGTGTGTCTATTGAAACGTATATAATCCGATCCGATTGATGACAATACAATTGGTTTCACAATCAGAAAGAGAAAGTAAGAATTGAATATGATGTGTATAAGTAACTGACGATCGAAGCGGAAAAAGACAATCATCTTCATCTCCCTCTTTCTTTTTGTCAATTTACTTTCAGACTATTGCGACCAGGGATCTCAAATCATAATTTCTAAAATCAGGAGTCTCTTGATGGGTTTTATCTAACAAAATGCAAGTTTTCGCTAGTCCACATAGTGCTATTTCTAAATCGACTGAATTTATTATGTCGTTAAAGGAAAAAAATCTCTTATAAATAAAATAAATAAAGCAAGGTAATTCATTTCATAATGTTTATTTCCATATTCATATCGTTACTATCTATTTGGATATACGAAATATATAAAGATATATATCCAAATTAAGAAATATCATAATCAAAAGTAATATCATCTACTTGTGAATAATATATTGAAAACAAATGTTCTACAAATAATTTTATTTAATTAAGATTTCATGTTAGGAAAGAAAACGAAAAGAAATGCATTATCTTATTGAATATTAACATTACATTCATTAAAAAATTAAAACTTCTTTTCTCTTTGAAGTCTGCACTGATTCAATTTGTTGCTAATCATTCAGTAATTAAAAAAAAAATAAAATCAGGAGATTTGGCAAGCCTGATTTCGACTTACCTATATTATTGACAATATAAAGATTTGGCTACTAGTCAAATAACAACTAATAAAATAACGAACAAAAAAAAAGAAAGAAGTGAGATAATATTTATATTCTCCAAAAAATGTCTTTCCGTTGTTATCCATTAGTCTTTCCGGTATAAATCACTACAAAGAAAAAAAACCTTTTTCTTCGCATGGTTAAGATCATTAAATTATTCTTTACATTTCATAAGGAAATTGACATTAAACATTTTATTTTATATATTTCAAGCATAGACAATCCAACAACACCAAAAAAAAAAAACAAAATTACTCAGCTAGAATATTTATAAAAAAAGAGAATTACTCAGCTGGAATGTTTATAAAAAAAAAAAAGAATCTTATTTTTTATAATTTTAATTTTTCTGCATTAGCTTTTGCCTCATCTTTAAGATTTTTTGCATTTTGTTTTGCTTGATCATCTGTATGTTCAAGATTTTTTGTTGCAATTTTTTGTTCATGTTTAAGTGCTGTTGCTGTTGCTTCAGCATCACAACGACGAATTGTATCATGTTCAGCAAGCTTATTAGCTACATGTTTTTGTTCTTCTTCAAGAGCTCGAGCATTATGTTGAGGAATAGATTCTTTCGACATTTTGTTTTTCTATCTGAAATAATTATTTTATTTTATTAAAATATATATTTCTTTGTATAGATATATATATAGTTATTTTTATTGAATACAAAAAAACTGATCACCAATCTGAATTTCCTTTTGCTAAAAAATCATTCTTTTTCATATTAATTGCTGTCTTATTATGTTGAGATTCAAGTTTAGGACAATTTGTTATACGATGACCAAGACCATTACAATATGAACAACCAGGTTCATCTGAAGAAAACAAATTTTTGAAATAGAAAAAATTCAGTAAAATAAAAAAAAAAGAATCTTACCACCAATATCAAGTAAATGTTCTTTATCCGATTCAAGTCGAAGTAAAAATGATGGAACGATTTGTCTAGCTTCAATTAATAGATGTTTAAGATCAAGTAGAAGAGCTTCATCTATGAAAACAATTCATAAATAAAAGATAATAAATATAAATTTTTGATTATTTACCACATGTTTTATTAATAAAAGTTGTTGCAAGACCTTGTCGTCCACAACGACCTGTTCGACCAATTCGATGAACTATTAAAAAAATAGAAAATCAATTAATAAACAATAGAAGAAATACTTTTTTTACCATAATTTTCAATATCTTCTGGTAAATCATAATTAATAACATGTTGAATCTCAGGAAAATCTAAACCTTTTGATGCAACATCAGTTGCACAAAGAACATCTTTTTCACCTTTAACAAATTTTTCTAATGCATAGAAACGTTCTTCTTGATCTAAATAAAAAGAAAATTATATTAGTTAAAAAAAAAATCTCATATCTTGTTTAAAAAGAATAATTAGTTTTTTTATGAGTACCTCTCTTCCTTTTGTGACCCAAGATTTTCAGTTTTTTGTCACCGTCGAATCTTGTTTTCATAAAGCTTTGAAGAAACTAGAGTCAATTTACAAATTTTTCTCATATACATTTTTGTAGAAGCTTTTCATGAGTTACAAGCTCATACACTTAACATCTGCGATCATACTATATTGAATAGAACGAAATGCAATTTTTTAATGATTTACCACTATTTTTCACTAATGATGAGTCTCCATGTCTTCATAGTGTTGACGATAGAAGATATGACTAGACGTTAAACTTTATCAGAAGTTACCCTCCGATGTTGTACTACAAAATACACTATTTGAAAGTTCTAAAAGACGAGTGTGTGATGCCCAAAATATCCTTGTATCGAGAAATCTGAACTAATTTTTACATCAATTTTCTTCTTTTGATACTGTATTTTGACTTTCAAAAGTCGATTTTAGTATGAAATAAACAAGATATTCAGAAGCAGCATGATAAACTATATTGAATAGCTTATATTTTAACTAAATATTTTTTCCACCGAAATTCGACCGGTACTCCTCCTCAACATTTTTTTTATTGGTCAATGACTGTTATGCTGATTCTGAGTATCATGTTTATTTTGCACAAGAATTAACTTTTAATAATCAAAATGCAGTATTAAAAGAAGAAAATTAGTGTAAAATTACTTAAGATTTCTCAATGCAAGGATGCTTAGGACATCACATACTCATCTTGAAGAACTTCCAGATAGTGTGTTTTGTGGTGCTACGCATCGCGGACAACTTCTGAGAAACTTTGACGTCTAGTCGCATCTTCTATCGTCGACACTATTGAAGCTATGAAGACTTACCATTAGTGAAAAATAGTGGTAAATCATTGAAAAATTACATTTTTTCCTATCGAAGAGAGGATGATGGGAGATGTTGAGTATATGAATTTGTAGTACGTGAAAAGCTCTATAAATCTGCATATAAGAAAAATTTGTAAATGGATTCTAGCTCCTTCAAAGTCTTATGAAAAATAGGATTTAGTAGATA
The DNA here is from genome assembly GCA_905250125.1 of Rotaria sordida. Classification (NCBI taxonomy): domain Eukaryota; kingdom Metazoa; phylum Rotifera; class Eurotatoria; order Philodinida; family Philodinidae; genus Rotaria; species Rotaria sordida. The sequence goes on along the minus strand of CAJNOL010001371.1, from coordinate 34,728 downwards.
GTATTTGACGGACCGAGAGTTTTTCTACAACAAGGTATATTTGGTTTCTCAATTCTGAATAGGTCATCTAATCCAATAGCATCCTTTAGGTAATAGAAACAGGCTAAAGCTATACATTGTTTTGCGTTTTTCTCAAACCAATTTTTGCATAAAAAAAGAGTATAGCAACGTTTCTCATTCCTTCGATCTAGTATATCCGAGTGAGCTAAAACTTTTTTCACATAAACTATACACCATTTAGGATGGGTATATTTTTTTGCGTTTCAAAAAATATTGTTCTGCTGATTTTTGGTAGCTCTATTGAAAAAAGGATAAAAAAGTAAAAAGATACCCACCGCAAATAATATCTAGTAGCTATAAAAGAGGTTTCAACTCGATCAAACATCGCATCTTTGAGAAACGGGAGTGAAAATCAGAGTCATTGTGATCTCACGAGGGAACACCTTGCGTTTCAGATGAAACCTCAGTCATTGGGTAGGATCTGTCGAGACTAGAAGGATTCTTCACAATGCACTACCTCTTCTTGAAGTTTACAAATATAAAAAAATCCAATATAACGACCATAATCCCAAAAGGGATCCTTCAAGTGGTTAATTCCCGTTTCATCGAAAAAATAAATTCTAATTAATCAATGAAGAATAGATTATCATTCGATGAGATTTTTTCGTCATACTAACCAGAAATAATGCCTAATTACTTGTAGATAAATTTGTCAAAAAAACAATTATTATATAGCAGATTTAGATACATTAATACGAAATTATTAAGAGAAAATATGAGTATAGAAAAGAAAAAAAGTCAATACGTTTTTTATTCCAATTAGTCGCATAAATTTCTCAAGATATTTCTTCAATGTTAATGTTTGTTGTTTAAAACATTCTTCTAAATTATGTAATCGTGCATTTCGATTTACAAATAACTTTTTTCGTGGAGATGATATACCGATTACTAAATGACGTGATGATATTGCTAAATTATACGCCTAATCATTTTGAATTGCACGAATGAATAGATACAAAATGTGGATGTATAACAGTATTTAAATCATTGTTTAATCGATGATGCCATTCTTCGATATGATTATTAGTCTTTAAACTTTTAAAATCATAATAATTTCCTCCACATATACGTTTGCAAAATTACAGATTACTAGTATAGGGATATCAATTAGTATCTTGTTAAGGAAATAGTTTAAGTCAATCAAAGAAATTGAGCTTGTTACTCTGATTATACTCTTTTTCATTATAATTTAATTTTTCGACAAAACGGAAATCTACCCTGAATAACAACCTTAAAAAAATGTCTACTAAGAAGAAAAAAGAATAATTAATCATATTAATTATACCTTTTCCACCATGTATTGCAACAGTTTCAACACCTTTCAATAATAAATATTCATGGATAGCATCAACATCTTGTTTACGTTGAGCAAAAATCAAAACCTATTTACAGAAAAAAATTTAAGAAAAAAAAAGAATTTTATTTTCTTAATCAAAAAAATTTACTGGTGGTGCAGTCTTTTGTAATGCTAATAATAATGACATAATTCGTGCTTCTGGCATAGCATATTCAACTTCTTGTTTAACATCCAAACTAGCAGCACCTTAAAAAATTTCAATTATAACTAAATATCTCAAATAATAATAATAATACCTGCTCGACCAACATTAATTGTTATTGGTTTAACTAATGCACTTTTAGCAAAATTTTGTATTTTTTTTGGCATTGTTGCTGAAAATAGTAATGTTTGTCGTTGTGCCTAATTAAACATATATAAAATAGATTTAAAAAAAAAGAATTATTATTTACTTTAAAATGTGATATTATATTTCGAACATCTTCTTCAAAACCAAGATCAATCATTCGATCAGCTTCATCCAAACATAAATATCGACAAACATCTAAAAAGAGTAATTTCTTATCAAGCATATCCATTAAACGTCCAGGTGTTGCTACAATAATATGTACACCACTAAAATAAAACAAACCAAAAAAATAAAGAAAAATTCTATTGTTTTTTTCTTTTTACTTTTTTATTGTTTCTAATTGATCTTTCATAGCTGTACCACCAACACATGCTATTGTTCGTAATAATGGTAATCCTAAATTTGAAATTAAAAAAAAAAAATTTCAAAAATAAAGTAAAATATAACATACCAGCTTTTTGTACGTGTTCACAAATATTTGATATGACCATTTGAGTTTGACGTGCCAATTCACGCTAAAAAATATTTATTAGAATATTAAACAAAATTCAATCGAAAAGCTCTCAATCATTAAATCTCTCGAATGATTAAAGAAGTCCTATCTGAAAAACATAACATATTATAGGTTAGAATCGGAATTATGTGCCTTTCACTGAGAAATTTTCTTTCTGTGTTTTTTTTTGCACGAGCATAATAATAAGAGAATCTTTGAAAAATATGAAAAATTAATTTTATTTTTCGCACATTATCAAACTTGAACACGTTTGTTTTTTTCTATCAATTCATAGAACAAAATGTACTTATTGAGTTCTTGTTCGTCTATGGATAAGACACCTAGGTTTTTTTTTATCTTTCAAATTGACTTTTCACGAAAGAGTAATTAATGCGTAGAAAAATGCTTATAGCTTCATTTAGGTCAAAATAACAATTTAATTCATTATTAAATTCTATAAACAAAGTACTCTTTCTACAGAATTATCAAGGTTAATAGCTTTAAGCATTGCCACAAAAAAAAATTATAAAATTAGTAACATTCTGTTTATTCATTGTCTATAATAATTTCTTTTTTGTCTTCAGATCTTTCATGTTATTCTCAAGAAAAATCAAATAAAAAATTATTTCACAAAGAAAGATATTCACGTGTCGGACATCGTTCGACTTCGCATTATGACTAGAAGCATAATCCCGGTCAGACTAAGAAATTACTCGTAGCCATAATATGAAGTCGAACGACATCCGACAGTTGAATATGTTCTCTTGTTCTATATGCAAAATAGATTTTGATCTTTAGTTTGGAAAATATTTGTTTTTTTTTTAAATTAAAATCTAATATTCTTCTATTAGAAATCTTTACCGATGGACAAATAATAAGACCATAAGGTCCTTCATTACGTATAAATGGCATTGCTTTTTCTTGTTCAATACAAAATAGAATAATAGGTATAACAAAAACTAAAGTTTTTCCACTTCCAGTATAAGCAATACCAATAAGATCTCGACCAGATAAACTAAAAAGAAAAATGTTTTTTTTTTTAAATTCTAATTAATCAAACAAAATAAAAAAATTCCTACACTGATGGAATGCCTTGCATTTGTATAGGTGTAGGTCGCATAATCTGTTTTTCTTTTAATGCATTTAAAACACCTATTGATAATTTCATATCCTAAATATAATATTATAATTATTAATAAATATAAAAAAGAAAAAACCAATGGCACAAACTTCAAATCGACATAATGGTGGTGGAATATCATCACCTTCTACATTGATATTATAGATTTGTCGAATACGTTGATGACGTGATTCGGGCATTCGAAGAATAACTCGTGGTGGTCGCCAACTAAAGATAAAGAATATTTTTCAAACATTTTTTTATTCGTTTTGTTTTTTTTTATTTCTTACCTTGTTCGAATTGGTTCTGTATATTCAATACCTTTGGCTAATTCAGCTACACCCATTAAAGCTAAATATAAAATAAATTTATATTATATGAGCACAATTAAACTATGTGTATCTCGAGATAGTAAACTTTCTTCTGTCTTGCCTTATATATATATATGAAGATAGAATATAGATATATATTTTACCTTTTGTTTCAACGACATTTTGAAGAATTCGTTCTTCTTCTTCAAGTATTTTATCTGTACTTGTTTGATCAGATGAATCTAATAAAATTAATACGAATAGAATTAAATCTTTTAAATAAATTTTTTTGTTCGTATTTTTACTTTGATTTTTTTTTAATTCACTCATTTGATCAAGTAATGTAAAATTAGCTTGTGGTCCAACAGTTATTTCTTCAGCAATCGGTTGTGCATGTGTCATATCCGATGAGAAAGGATTATCTGTATTATCCACATTTAAATGACTAGCATTTATACCGCCCAGAACACGTTGTAACTAAAAACAAATGTATAATTTTATAGTATATTTCAACGGCATAACCAGAATTTTTAGACAAATGAGCAAACTTTTCTTATGCCGGAAAAAACTATGGGCAAGATTTTTATTGATAGGCCAAAAATTTTTTGGCCTCGATCAGGTGTGTTTTTAATGTCTCTGTTTATAATATTAATATTTCAAATTCAAACATCAAAATCAAGACAACAATGATGCATTTATGTATATAATTTCAATATTCCATCTGAATTTATATCGAGATCTTTATGAATGTATGCAGCAGCAAATCTGTTTAGCCTATTTTCTTTCATTGTCGATTGACAATAGCTTTTAATTCTCGATAATTGACTGAAACTTCTTTCAACAGCTTCTGTTGATAAAATATAAGAAGTAATTCTTTTCTCCATTCTTCACAAAAAAGAACAAGCAATGAGTGCATGAGTGATTCAGGCGGAAGAAAAAAACATACAATTACTATCTAACTCAAAAACAGATAAACAATTGTGAAAAAGTAAAATTACAATGAACAATTTCCCATTTGCCCCACCCTTGGTTACGCGCCTCATATCGTAATACCGGACAGTTTTCAGCGGTAAACCGCGATAAATTACAGTGACGAGAGCTAGTAACCGGATCGATAAAACCGCGGTAAACCGGCGATTTTTCCGAGCATTTTTATGACAAGGGAAGGTAGAAGAAAAAAAACATTTAAAATAGCAAAATCGATGATTTGGAGCAACTAAATGTCAATGATCATTAGCGAACCGGTTCATTTTAGAGGTAAACCGTAGTATTTATCAAAACAGGCGGTTAACCACCAGTTTTTATCACATGGGACCGCTGATTATCAGGTTCTACTGCGTACCGTTGATTTACCAATAGGTAGTGCCACCTATTAGTAGATCAACGGCAAGTAGCGGACCCTGATAATACATTGACTACCAGATCGACAAAGTCTATCTTTACAAGCCTATATCTATCCCGTTTTGTAGTCAACAATCATCAAAAAATTTACAGTCATCTTTTCGTACTTAGTGAAAGGTGACTATAAGGATTTAACTAGACAATACGATCTATGTATGTTTGTAGAAGACTTCCTCTATCTAATGGTATATGTATAATCAAATTCTGTCATGTACCATTGTTGTTGATGGATGACGCCACATTCGCGGACCATGCAGCGAATGTGGCTGCATCTATCAACAACAACGGTACACGACAGAATTTGATTATACATATACCATTAGATAGAGGAAGTCCTCTTCTACCAACCTACATGTATCCCACTGTTTAGTCAAAAATCACAATGAAATTGATAGTAGCCCTTCTGAAAATCCTCATTGTTTTGGTGGTAGTCCATGTCATTCAAATCGCATGAATATTTTTTAACTCTTACAAAATTATTAGATTTTAGTTGAAATTGTATTTTCTTCTAAATGACAGTGCGCTGAAGCCGCCGGTTCCAGTCACATGAGCTAAATTCGCTTAGTGTTCGAGTTTGGTTTTTTTATTAAAGGTGGCGCCACAAAAATAACTATGGTGCAGCATTAATATGGACTTTTTTTGACTTGCAATCGACTTTTTCAAGATTAAAAATAATAATAATTTAGCAGCGAAATTTTAAAAAAATGAGAAAACCGTACGAACCATCGATTTCGATGGAAGATCAACCACATTAGAGGATTCTCTATTTCTATAGATTTATTTTTTTAATTTTTATGCATTAAAGATAAAGAAATTATAAAAATTTCCGTAATGTTTTGGTAACTACTGAAAATTCTTTTCATATTTTACTATTTTCCATTATTCAATACAAAAATCAGTTCAGACGATAGAATTATAAGTAAGGAATTCAAATTCTTTTTTTGTATAATGATTTTTGAAATACCCTGTCCCTATTCGAAATAAATATGGCTGTCATACACGCAATACTTCAAAGTGTAATTACATTTTGCTTAATCAATGGGAATTATATCAGACAGCATCGATAAGTTTCTGAGCATATTCCTACTTTTAGATATTAAATCGCTTTTCGACCAAAATGATATTCATTTGAAGAATGTTAGTGAATAATAGAAAAGTCTGGAATTGTTTGATTTTTCGAGCCTTTATTCTTTCGATATTGAAATTTTATTGAGATTTTCAATGAAAAGGTAATAAAATTTTGATATCTCAAGAATGAAGACTCAGAAAACGAAATTATTCTAGATTTTTCTATTATTCATTAGTACTCATCAAATAAATATCGCCTTGGTCGAAAAGTGATTTGACATTTGGAGAAGTTCTCTCGTCAGTTTATAGATTTCGATTATCTTCTTTAGAAATAATTCTTATTTTAAATTTCGTTAGTCGTTTGACTAAGTTTGATAAGATACAATAGAAAAAAAAGCTTACTTGTCTTTGACGTCGTTCTTTCAATGGTACATAAGTATTTTCACCTCTATTTTTATTTGCTGTCTGTAATTCAACATCATCATCTAGTTTAAATTCATCTTCAGATTCGGACTGTTCCTATTAAATTGAAGATTTTGTAATTTTAATTAATAAACTCATATTATTTCTTACAATTCGTCGTCGTTTTGCTTGAAATTTTTCAATTTCTTCACGTCGTGCATTATTATCAGTCATATTTATTTATCTGAATTTCATAAACAAATACAAAATTTTTTATTATTGGGGTGTTTTTTTTTCTTTCTTTCTTTCTATAGAAAAACATAAGCAATAAACAATATTTCTTTTTATTTCAATCACATAATTGTATGTGTGTGTATTGTTAGAGAATATTGTCTTTTGAAAAATCTTTTTTTTTCGTATTTACAATAAACACAAAAAAAAACAAAAAATAATTCAAATCAAAAGTGTAACAAATTGTGGTTGATTGTGAATATCTTTTCGACACATTGGACATGAACGATTTTTTAACATCCATTCACCAATACATGATGAATGATATTCATGTGAACAAGCCAATATACTAACTTCTTGACCACTACGATATGATTCAAGACAAATTGAACATTCAGAAATAGTTTCACTATGAGATAATGTTGGTGAAGGTGATGGTGATAAACATATTGTTACTGATGATGCACTATTTAATATTGTTGGTAAATTAACATTTAATTTTGGTTCTTCTTTAATAGTTACACTGTTTTTCGACGATTTATTAAGAACTCGTTGAATAACTGTTGCCTAATGAATGAAAGAAAAAACATTGAAATTTAAAAATCGATAAATTATAAAAAAAAAAAGAAGAACTTACAGTTGGTAATGTTTGTGCAGTACAAATACCATTTTGTAATAAATTTTGTTGAATTTCCCATACGAATATAGTCGGTTTATTTTCTTTAAGTTTAAGAATTTCATTACGAATATGAGCAGTTAGACGTGGACGTTTGCTTTTTTTGGACGGAACAGAAATTTTTGATGTTTGTGATATTGTTTGATTCGAAATGGATGGTGGTGGAGGAGGTAATGAAAAATTTATTGATGGTATTATATTATAAAACGATGGATAAGGATTATTCGATGCCATTTGTGGTACTCGAGTATTGACAGTAGATTTATCATTTGTTGTTAATTGTGAAGATGATGTACTCATCGGATTATAAGATGGATATGAAGCTGAAACAGAAAAAAGAAGAGTAACAATTAGATACAGACAAGATGGTGCCAAGCATGACGGGACTGAAGCAAATTTTATTGGCTGGAATCGTGACGAAACTTGTTTTGGACGACGCCGGGACTAAAGATTTTTTTTCTGGGTGGCACCGGAACCAAAGATTTTTTTGGGTGGCACTGAAACTAACTTTTCCTTTGGTCGGGAGTAGGATCAAATTTTTTTTGTTGACCGAAACCGCGACGAAACCTTTTTCGGATGGTATTACAACCAAAGTTTTCTTTTCGATGGCACCAGAAACAATTTTTTCTTTGGCTGAGACTGAGATGAAATTTTTTTATGGCTGGGAGCAGAACCAGAACCAACGCTTTTTTAATGGGAACGATATGTTTTATTGTCACGTAAAACATGGATCAAATGCTTTATTGTCACGATTCATGTATTCTATATAGATTCGACAAACCCGAGATCAAAAACAACTGATTCCACTCGTATCTAGTAGCTGTAGTTTTTCTTCTACTCAATTTTTGCTATACAAGAATATACTCTCATATATTAATTTGATTAAAATAGCGTATTAACTCTTCAAATCATTTACTTAAATATAAAATTAATTCAAGAAAAATTCTTTACATAACTTCTAACTCATTGTTAGATTATAATTCTAATCAATTCGTATAAAATTCATTATAGTAATTATTATTGATTTAATATAAATAAAAAAACAAAAACAAAACATACTTGATCCAGAATAATCTTGATATGAAGCACTCTGTGTACGCATTAAAGATGATCCATTATTCCAACCAAAAAATAATCCCGATGGATGATTTGAATAATTAAATGGAACATTTGAAGGAGGATTAGATGTAGACGGCGAATAGATCGAAGTCGATGTCTGTAAGGTTGATTCAGCTATAAAAGAAAGAAAGAAAGAAAGAAAAAAAAAAAACATAAATGTTATATAATATTTCTAAACATACTATGACGTCGATAAAAATTTGGATTTGTATTATTGAGATTCGGAATTGTATCAAAAGATGGATGATAAAATTTATTTATTGATGGAATACCACCGGTTGAAAATAATGATGATTGATGATGAAATGTTGCATAGTTTGGTTTCTCCCAAGAATCGTCATGACGATAATCATATGTCGTTGTTGGATATGAACGATTCACTGCATAATTATTATAATCTAAAAAAACAGAAATTTTAAGATATAATTGTTTTTTGTTTTTTTTTGCAACTTACCAATAGATTGAGACATTGTATTAGCAGTACTTTCTGTTACTGTCATCATGATCTAAAAACTAAAAAAATAAAAAAAAAAAAAAAACAAAAAAACATAATCGTCATATTGAATGTACATTGTATTTATTCATTTCAAATAAAGGAAAAAAAAGTAGACCCACTTCGTCACGACAACTGTATATGCATTGTATGCTTTCTCTATAGATGAAGAGAATAGACATTTGTTCGTTCTGAACGAACAAATGCGGGAGAAAGAAAAAGAAAGAAAGAGATGCTCTCGACGTCTCGTCTTTCTCTTAATTATACAGTTTGCTCTTTCGTTCTGTCACTTTTTTTTTTCTCTTTCTCTCTCTCTTGGTTTTTTTTTCACAAGGCAATGGAAAATGGAACTATGCTATCTTTTACTTGTTATTTATATGATGGCGGTCGACATCCCATTGAAATCGCCCAGTCGCAATACACATGCGCGCATGCACGAACACTTCTTCAGTTCTTTTTTTTTTCTCTCACTCGTGTCGGACTAGATAAGATGCATGACCACTACTGTCAAGCTAGTTGTAACTCACAAAAATGATAATTGATCACTCTCATATGTGTAAGCTTCAATGGTTTACTTTCTATCCGGAGGTTGAAAAAAAAAAAAATGTGAGCATCTGTCTATGTATGACCCATTTCTTTTCACGCACCAATAAGAAAAAGAAGAAGAAAAAAAAATATAATCTTTTGTATACTTGTCTATTACTTTTTTTTTTCTTCTCTTTTTGAAACAAAAAAAAAAAAAAAAAACTAAATAGAAAGAATACACAGTAACCTAACATTATAGAACTGATAGTTAATTCTCTCACAAAAGATACTTGTCTTACATACATACAAACAAAAGAGAATATTCATATAGAAATGATGAAAAGAATGTAAAATAAGGAAGACAAGACAAATACAGAAAAGAATGCCTATATATATATATATATGTGTTTTTGCTTGCTGAACATCGTAAAAATATACACGTAGACATTGAATATAAGATTTTTACTGTTGCACACAACGAAATATATCTATCTAAATTCATAAATGATATGTGCAATTAAATATACATATATATATATATATATATATATATATCAGCAAGAAGATAGAAAATTATCTCGACGACAAATTGGACATGATGAATTCATTGCAAACCAACGTGCAATACATTTTGAATGATATTCATGTTGACATGGAAGTACACGAATATGTTGTCCATTTTTAAAATGTGACATACAAATAACACAAGCTGTTTGTTTAGATGATATTGTTGGTATTTTATAACGATAAGAAAAAAATTGTTGTATATCAACTTTATTAAAACGATTTGGATCAGATAATTTTTCTGCAAGATCTAATAATTGTTCATAATTTTCACGTTCACGATATGTACGCCATGGTTGTGGTTGATAAATATGATAATGATGATGATGTAATTGTTCATCCGATGAACATGTTGATGTTGATTCACTTGATGAATCTGAATGTGCTGGTGATATATTTCCTGTACGAATAATTGTTTGTTGTTTATTATCAAATAGAAAATTTGTTGTACGTAATGGACTAGAACTATTTAATTGAGGTGATAATAAACGTATATTAGTTTTTGAAGATTTTGGTATAGTACCTAACAAAAGACAAAATGATTTTTGTTTTAAAAAATAAGAAAAAAAAAAGAAGTTTAATTTACTTTTTTGATTCGATGTTATTAATGAATTATTATTATTATGAAAAATTGATGAATGATGATGATGATGTTGTTCAGTTAATAATGATGAATATTGATCAGATAAATTATGTTCATGATTAGGCACACTATTTATTCGATGATATGTTGTTATTGTTGGATGTGATAATGATGAAGGAATATCATTAAAAAATAATGATATATCATTTGTAGTCTGATGATTATTCCATGTTGATGATAAATGATCTTCTTGCTGTTGTTGTTGTTGTTGTTGTTGATGAAAGAATAAAGATCGACGTTTATTAGTTAAACGTGGTGGTTGATTTTCTAATTCAATACTATTCGAATTTTCATATCGAGCTCGTTTATGCGTCTAGAAAATGAATTATTTAGAAATTTTTTTTTTGTTTTTTTTTTCTAAGTGAATGAATTTGAACTGATTGATTTCGTTAATTTTAATATAACATATTGAAATTTTTTAAATATAGAAATGAATCGATTATGTACTATTTTATCTGTCTAACTTTTTAAACTATAAATAATAATTCTCATTAGTTTTATCATGATGTTTTTTTTTTTCTTTTAATAGATGAAAATAAATATTTCTTACATATTGTTCATGTTCTTGAAGAAATTGATGCGTTGTAAAAGCGACTAGATCATCTTGTGCTGATCGTTTTCGAGTTCCTATAATAGGTGTCATAGTAAGATTTCTATCATAAATAAAATCTTGAGTATTTGAACATAATTGTGTTGATACAGATTGTTCATTTGTTATTGAAGAACGACGACATCGTTTATTTGAAATTGTTATTGGTGTTGATAAATATTCAATTGAAATTGGAATAAGTTGTTCATGATTAGAATTTGTTCTATTTTGTTCATTATTAATTGAATTATACCGTTTTGAAGATGAATTATTTTGATTTTCGGCCATAGTTTTTTCTTTTTTTTTTTAATATATCATCATTCTAAAAAGAAAAATTTGATACAAGGCAATGATCTATCAATGCACACATACAATCAATGCCCTAACTTTACTCGTTTGCAAGCAAAAAAAAAAAAGAATGAAAAGAGAATGAATGTCTACTGATTCATGCGTACTCATACTATAGGCAAAAAAAAAAAGAGCGCAGGAGAATAGCGCGAGTGCATACTCTCGTCGCTACAACACCGACATACATATATATATATATATATATGTGAATGTGTATAGAAAAAAAAGAATGAGGGAAGAGAGAGAGATGAGGGTCAATAGAGATGATCGTTCTCTTCTTTTTTTTTTTTTTTTTTGGGAAAAATAGGTCGTCTGAATAATGTCAAAAGTTAAGGAGAGAAGACAATGATTATTAATGAAACGAAGAAGAAAAAATGATTTAGCGTTGTAAATGAAAATAGGTCATTCTTTAAGTCTGATTGATTAAATACCATCATTGAATTCAATGACAAAAATTCTTATCTGTCTATGATGTAATACAGTTTGTACATAATAAATGACGAAGACATTTACTCAAATTTTCAGGGTAAAATATGTACGGTATATATATATATATATCGTTCTATCAAACTCGAAAAAAAGATATAATTGAAAACCAATAGATAAATGTGAATGATAAATTAATAGTAGATTTTTAGACTAGACAATCTTGCAATTGTATACAGACAAATAAACAATTATTGATTGTATTCATATACGGAAATTGTATTCAATTCTCGTCTTTTTTTTTCTACTTGACATATTTCATTTCGAATGAGAATAAAAATATTAAAATGGAACTAGGAAATACTGTAGATTTTTTTTTTTACTTTGTTATAAGACTTACCAATATTAATTCGTTGATAATAAACAGAAAAATCTAAAACAGATAGATATTTTTTTGTTAAATAATCTAACGTGAGAGAAGTTCTATAAATGATTAATCACTTTTGATTTGAAACTATGTCTATCATATAGGCCATAATGAGTTATGAATATCCTGAAAAGAGTTCGGATTCTTAACTTAGTGCTGCTGAGATACTGCATTTTTTAATTCAATAATATGATCCTTCCGAGAATATTAGAAAAAATGATTTTTTTTTGAATTGTAATTCGAAACTTTGCATATAAGTAGACCCTAATGAGAATAGTTTCGTTGTTCATATCTTAAGATATGTCTGTATGGATAATAGAGTATGTCTTACGTTTCTTATACACACTGTAGATTCGATGTTCTTATTTTCGGATAGTTTCAGAATAAACTATTCTCGTAAGGATGTATCTTTATGTCAAGTTTCGAATTGAAGTTCACAAATTAGTTTTTCTAGTGTTATTGATCGGGGACCACAATGAATTGTATCAAAAAAAAAAGTATCGTAATATCTCGGTAGTAATAATCTAGGGCGCCGAATTCTTTTCAGGGTATTCATAGCGTCATTAGAACCTACACATAATACATATAAGCGCTTAATCAGTTGACAGATTTCCCTCGTGAGTATTACACAATTTATTAATATATCTATATAACGACAAGCAACAATAGTTTATATACTATTTTTAATTATAATCTAAAACAAAAAAAAAACGTATGTGTATAATATTTATAACAGATCATCGAACATATTTTTCATAAGTTGAATTTATGAATTATTTACAAAAAAAAACAAAAAACAAAAACAAAATCCTAAAAATTAAACACAACTAGAAAATAAACATTCGCAGAAATATTTCTATACGTTGTTTTCTTCTTCTGGTTACCGACATACATATATATATATATATATATATATATACGCAAGATGGTAAATAGAAACAAGAAAAGGAAAAAACCAAAATCATTTTAAATATTAATATCAAATAATTGTTCAAATTGATTATCGAAATCATATTCATATTTTTTCCAATCTTTTAATAAATGATCTAATGTTTGAAATGTTTTTTTTGTATTTTTACTATTATTAGATTTATCAATATCTTGTATTAATAAATCAAGATCATATTCAATTTTATTTAATTTTTTCCATGTTTGTTCATTATTATATTGTAAATTTGCACGTTTTAATGCATATAAACTTAATGATGAACATTCATGTAATAATGATATTAATGTTGAAAGTTTTGATTCAAATATATCTTTAGATTGTTGTTTTATTATTGAAGTTTTTCGTTTTTTATTTAATTTAATATCATTAATGAATTGTTGTTTAAGATATTGATTTGTAAATGAATGTTGATTAGTTAGATAATCATGAACTAATTGAATATGTTCTTGAAATTTTATTGATAAAGATGAATTCATCGATGTAAATCTTGTTTGCTTTTTGCGTTTGAGTATTGATGATTGTCGATGATCATCATCATCATCTGATTTGAACTAAAAGAAATTTGTTATTATAATATTTTTACATTATAAACTTATAAAAATATCCTTTAGTTTATTAGATAATTACAATATTATACAATAAAAACAAAAATCTATTAGAGAACTATTATTTTTTTCTATGTTATGACAAATACCTTCAAGCTAGAAAAAAAGCACATTTTTTAAAGTAATTTCATTAATTATAAGTAAATCTTCTTTCCAGAATAAATGTTTGTAATGTGTCTGTCTGCTATTTTAAGCATTAGCTTTGCCTTGATGTCAACTGGATGATCTTGAGATTATTTGCGCAAGCTTCAAACAAAATGAATGTTTCTTTCTTATTCATGTCACTAAATCATTTTAGACAGCTCTCTAAGAAAATCACTCGATTAATATAAAAACATGAAACAATTCTTTTATTCAATCTATCTTTCAATTGTAAATTATATTCTAAGTTCAATAAGTATAATCAAAATAATATTCGATCATTATATTGAACTATGTCTTTCTAATACTATCGAGTTTTTCTCATTAATCAAAAGTTATACATTTGACTTGTAATTTTGTCATGAAGAATGTTTATGAAGTTTCATGTCAACACATTTCATATATGGCCTATTTTTGATGAAACAGAAAATATTCATCTTTCATTTGACGCTATTTAGTTTTTTGAATTAGTTCTTTTAGCATCGGCATATGTAAAAATGTTGGCTCTTTTAGGTGACTATTAATAAAAAAAAAAGTAATTAGTGAATATTTCTTTAACCATACAAGAAAAAAATCTGAAAATTCCGGAATAGACTTTACGATATGAACTCCAAAAAAAGAAACCAGTTTCGTCCATATACACTTACATTAAGTTGAGAAAAAAGATCTGTTCGATAATTTGGTTGTAAACGTGGTGAACATCGTAATGATGAATTAGAATTAAAATCATAATTTAATGATTTTGTAGAAAATTGATTTTTATTCATAGATGATGTATGTTGTACTTGTTCATATAATTTTGTTTGAAAACGTTCTAGAGCTGTTCGATTTATATAATGTGTAATTATAGGATTAATTTGTGTTAAATTTAATAAATCTTGAAAATTTTCTTTATTTAATTGTTCAATTATATTTAATTGAGTTAATTTATTATTTTTATAATAATTTTTATATTTAAAAATTTTTTCTTTTAATTGTTGATTAAATTCAAGAAAATTTTTAATTGTCGATATATCATTTAATGATATTTGACGATAATATGTATTTATATCAGACCAAATTTTATCAATATGTGCATCTGTTATTGATGTCATTGATACTTGTCGATCAAGTAATATATGTGGACCATTATGTTGATGTTGTTGATGATTAATTAATGGTGGTAAGAATTTTTTTGGAATACATTTAGATGAATAAATATATTCAGCTTGTTGATGTTGATGAATTTTTAAATTTAAATTATCAAAATTTATTGAATGAAGAATATTTTCACGTATCATAGACATAGATAAAAGAGCTTCAAGTTCTTGTTGAATAAGATGTATTTCATGTGCATAAACACCTGATTTTGTATGTTTATCTGATAAGATTTGGTTAATATTTGGTGATATACATTCCCAATTAGGTAAATTAATTTTATTTAAATGTTCAGTTGAAAATAAATAACGACGAGATGAAGATTTCTAAAATATAAATTATACAATATAAATACACAAAAAAAAAAGAAAAAAGTTCTCGAATAAATTAATTACAATTCAACTATCTTAGTGATTAATTTAGAATTATTTAAAAACAATGCCAATCTGTAAATCGACAGCATTCAAAAACTATGTCTATGACAACTTTTGCTCTACTCGTCAAGATCTATTTACTCTGAAAATTTCAAATTTTTCTGATCAAATGATTCTCTAAAAACTCTTCAGAAAGCGGGAAAGGAAGTATCCTTAAGAGATTGGAGATAACTTGATTTTCTTTCTTTGTAATTAATCTATAATAAACTAAAATATACTTTTTTTTATTTTCAATTTTCTTTCCAAAGTTTGAAAACTATTTGTTGCAATATCTCCACAGCAATAAACTAAGATTCTGAAGTTCTTCCAGAAATCATTCGAACCTACACAATCTCCACTCAAACGCAAATAATCAGTTGTGACATATGGCTCGTTAGATGCGACAGTTTGAAGTTCAAATGATACATTAAACGATTTCTTGCTTATGAGAAACAATTTAAAAAAGAAAAATTTTTCTCACATTAACAAGAAATTGTTCTTCGATCTAAAAATTATTTTCAATTATCTTCAAAAAGGAAGAATACACATAGATACTATGTATAAATTCTCAATGAAGAGTCGACAATTCTTTTCTAGGTTTATAAGTATAGAAAAAGAAAATAAGAATCAAGGTCAAAATGAAATCTCTCTAACTAACTACGAGAAAGTGTTTCGGTTACACTACAGAAAGACAAGATTTTTCCATGATTAGAAATCGATATATCTCGCTTGTATTACTCTCAAAACAATCTATTTATAACTATAGAATATTTTAATAAAAATATATTATGAAAAAAATAATAATTATCTATTAATCAAAAGAATGAAATTTATTTTATTTGTAGGAAAATGAATGCTTTTAGAATTCTATTAGATTTTAATGATTAAAAAGAAAGAAAAACAATATCTTACAAGTGAATGTTTTCAACTAATCAATTCCTTTCTCACCGAAAGCTAATGAATTGTTAATTTCAAATATGACCATGAGAAATCCTCTTAGATTTTTCAGACTAACAAGCTTTTCACCAAATAGTTTTTCTTTGATCTATCGAACATATCGAATTGTCCACAAAATGGTAACTTTTTTTGTTTCAAGTCGTTTTTTTTTTGAATGCAGAAAATATAGCTCTTTTAAGTGATATAACAGACATTTCAACATGAAAATCTGTAAGATAATATGAACCTATGTGTAAAAAGTCTCGATACAATATTATTACATACATTTCTGACAACGGAGTAAGCTTTTCTCACATTTCTGTGCATCTATAAAGTGTCAATTTGATATATAACATGTTATATCATCATTTTATTTTGGTAGCTATGATACACGTTCAGAATGAGAACATCTGCAAAAGATTACTGTAAATTACTTTTTTACAAGAGAACATTTCTCGTCAAACTATATATAATATTATTAAGAAATATGAAGATTCTAGCAATATTTGTGACAAACCTAGAGTTAGTGGTCTAAAGAAACCATAACATGAGCAACTGACACGATTGAAACGACTAGTGCATCACAAGACTAGTATTTCTTTACGTCGAATAACTCCGAAATTTAGAATCAGCTTTTGAAGCAATTAGTAATCATTTGAAACCTATGGGTATATACTATTACAAGAAAAAGAATGAGCGTAAAAATATACTAAAAGAATAACTTCAAGAAACTTCATTTCAAAACAAAAACAAACTATTACTCATACAACGTATTTTAGGGACATGTTTAATGTTATTTACGGAGAACTATCATGTGAAAGAAAAAGTTTTATTCTGAACCGATTCAGCTTCGAGATATAGTCATGAAGTAACACATTATTTGAATGATAATAAAGAACAATTTATATAAAGAAAATACAGATCTCAAAGCTTTCCAGAATTGCGTTCGATAGAAACTTTATGCTGAATTTCTTATGATCATAGTCGGAAACAGAATTATTGATAATTCAGTCTAGTAGCTTTTAGTGAGAAAACGATTGAAAATATTTCCTTATTAGTTAGAAAGTCTCTAGGAAATAATAAATTCGAAAACTTGGTTAGACTTCAATCGAATCTTAAAATATAACTCAATAAGAACTAATTAGATTTCTTTATTTTATTTTTTTATTTGAATCTTATTGTTGAAATTATAAAGTTAATTTTAAGAACTTAGTATCAATAAATAATTAAGACTTACACGAGATGTTTGACTAGTATTTTTCGTTCTAACAGTTAAATTATTTAATGAAGATCGTTGTTTTGTTTTGATTTTCATAGATGACGAAGTGATATTATTATCATATTGTGGAGAAAGATGTCGACGTTTTTTTAATTTCATCATTAAATTTGAATCTTCTAACGAACGTTTTCGTTGTTGTTTATGATATTCATTTATTTTCTTATTATCAATTGAATTATTTATCACTATTGAACGTTTCATAATTTTACTAAATAAGAAAAAAACAACATCTAAGATGTCTAGAACACATTATGTCATTTCTTTCAATAGATGAGGTCATACATCATTATATTTGGTGCAACATTTTTCGTTTATTATTGGTTAACTTAATAAAACCAATCATGAATAATCAAATAAGAAAAACAAACAAACACATTCATCAAATGATAGATGGCGTTAGAAATCGATTACAATATTACAACATTTTATTTTATGTTTGATGCACAAAACAAAAAAAATCAAAAAAGCTCGATTATTTATAAGAATGTTCAGTTTGATCTATGTCAAGTTGTAGATTGATTATTTAACCCATTAGTTGCTTCCCAATATGATGGAGGTGCTGATGTATCAAATGTTTCAACTCTTGTATTAATAAGTTCAGGTTGAATACCACCAGATCCATCAGCAATCTTTTAAAAAAGATGAACAACAAATAATAATAATACAAAAGCATGACTTGCATGTTGAAAATGAAAATTAATTTGTTTCGCAGTTTTGTTTTTCATCTCGGATTCGAAAAAAATAAAATCATGGATCGAAACCCGGCCGATTCTGTAAATTAATACTGAAATACATGGACTAAATTACAATACATGAATTCTAGTGACATCTTTATTTCTTGAGTAGTCATATTTATTAAAATCTAATGGAAATGAAACTTTTCAAGAGAACTTCTTTTTTCCAAAAACATAAATTATAATAAAAACTCTATATATATGAACATCGGTCTCCATTGCTTTCTATGACCGATTGTGAAGTATTTCGTCTATCAGTTTTGAACATCTTTCGTTCGAAAATTTTCTTTTTCTAATTGCAATGATGTATCAAACACTTTTCCACGAATGATTTTGTTCATTATATTCCACACATTTTCAATCCTACATACATCAACAAATTTAGCACCGATATCTACACAGATTTTCTACGTTCATTAATTAATTGTGCTATGAACCTTACGACCAATACTTCATGTTGTTGTAAAATAAAGATTTCAATCTTCTACATCAAGAAAAATGTCGCTAACAATTTATCCTCAGTTGTTATAGAATATTCTTTTTCCCTAGACTGAAAGTCTAGGGTCTAGAAACCGTAATTCATCTGTATCTATCTGTCTGTAACAAGGCCTTGGCATTAATGACCATTTTTATGGCACAACTGACCATTTCTGTGACACAAATGACCAGTTTTATGGCATAAATGAGCATTTCTGCCGCACAAACGGCAATTTCTCTGGCACAATTAACCATTTTTTTGTTATTATAATCAGCTAAAGCATAAACCTTATCATGCACAAAAATATCTTTTTATATTTTATGTTAACCGTTTGAATATATTTATACTATATACTATGCAACATCTTTCAAATATTATTAATTTCTCTCAAAGTCATCATTGTAGAGAATTCATTTTTATATAAAAATATTAGCATATCTTAGTCATCATTCCGTCAGTCTAGAATTCAGTGAATCGATTTTTAATTGCGATGAATGTTACTTGTATATTTGACATTACTTATAGCAAACAAAGAGTCGACAGAAACATGCAGCTTATATTAATTGATTAATAAGAATGTTTTTGAAGTTCAAAGAACAACAGCCTTGCAAATTGTTAATGAAATTTTTTTTGAAAAGGTGAAGATTGATCCCCTCTAAATACTTGGCTGCCGAAAAACTAAAATTATCGGAACCGAGACTACTCAAAAAGAAGCCATCGGAATGGGAGCTAGAATAGAGCTACGAGGACGAAAAGAAACTTAGTCTCGCAATCTCTAGGCAGAGACTTATTGTAGTTATATCCATCTATGAAAAAACACTCTTGGAATGTACTATACGGACAATACTTCAACTAATGATTTATTCAGATTTTCTCTTCCAGAATGGCGATTTGAAACTTCGAGAGAGTCAACCTGATCTTCGCTAAGGTAGTGTCCTTTCGATTCTCTCACTGCATAAAACATTGATTTCTACTGTCAATATGTAAAGAGTGTCTATTAAGTTTAATATTATTCTGTTTTTTTTTTCTCTTAAAATCAATTTTGTTTTGCACATGTCTTTGTTTTTGTTTGCTTGAGAATAGATTATTTCGTGAAATTTTAAGACATTGAACAAAACTTTCATATTTTGTTTCAATAAAGTAAAATGAATAGAATATAAACAGTATTGATTCAAGAAAGAAGAACATACTCATAAAACTTACAAGATGAATTTCAAGTTGAGCAAATTTTTCTCTTGTTTCTATTTTTATTTCATTACAAGGTTCGCCATCCCAATTAAAACCAATAAAACATCCAGGTGTTCGTACAGATTCTAAATAAATAGCATGTGCTGAACCTAAAACATCTTGTACACGAAATTCAGCTTCAGGAGGAGGATATTGATGCATTGATAATGGTATAATGACAATTTGACCATATTTAATAGCAAGATAATTATAATTATTATGAAAATAATAACGATCATTTTGAGTTGGTATAACCATCCAACAAGCATTTGAATAATATGAACCAGTACCACCTATAGCATTACATATTAGTTGATTTGTTTTTGACATTACAATTTGTATTGTACGACCAGATGATCGAGAAAATAATTGAATTACATTACCATGTTTTAAATGAACACTAAAATATATAGATATTTATTTTGAGACGTATTTTTTATTCATTTATTCTACCGTGGATCACTGCCTTTAACTAATGTATTGACTGTATTAGTAGCTGAAGTTAAATAATCTCGACCACCTTCAACTTTTGATGCAAGATCGTAGACTTTTTCAACAGCTTTTTTACTAAGACTTCCAAAAAAACTCATTTGATCTGTATGAAAATTTCAAAATGTTTAATACATAATAAATTTCCTTTTTTTGCAATAAATATGAATCATTGGCAAGGAAGAACGAAGGATTATAAACTTCTCACCATGACAATATCACTTTGACCAATCAACCAATAGCTACGTATTTTTTTTTTATTCTCCTGCCATTTTCTTTTCTTTAAGAGGCCTCCCCGCTTTTTCGAGGTTTCTCGAGAACGGCTCGATGAAAAATTATGAAATTTTCAAAGCAGATAGATTTTCAATAAGTCGTGCAAAATTTGTCCTAGACTCGAAATTCCTAAATGTTTTCTTCAAGAATATATGAGACTTGCAAAAACCAAAAGTGATCGGAAGTTTCCCCCAGTAAAACTCTATATTCCATTTTTTCGAGCTATAATTTTGTTTTAGGATCAAATTGAGGTGTGTGCTTTTTTTCACACTAATTTTGTAAAGGCTGTCGAATTTCATAGGAACGATATTTTGAAGAAAGAAAAAAAAAAACATGCATCTCAAATTGATCGAAGTACTCATAAAAAAACCTTAAGCCCACTCGGACATACGGTGTGGGAGAGAAAACGTCATTTTATTTTTGGTCAAAAATTGATTTTTGAGAAAAATGCACAACAAAGTAAAATATTGTCTATCGTGTTGTAAATGATCTATACTAATTTAGTTATTTCATCATTAAAAGATGTTGTGTGGGTCAACGATGCATTCTTCTAGTCGCTCTACAAGTGCATTAATTGATAGCTATGCATGAAAAAAGTAAAAGACAAGAAATATCGAAAAAACGGTGTTTTATGTTGCTTCACGTTTTTCTCAAAATCTACTTTTCTAGAGAAAAATTGAAGCTTTTTTTCCCTTTTTTTCTCCCAGACGCTTCGACCGATTGAGCTGAAGTTTTTTGTGTGACAATTAAGACTAAATCGGGGTGTATATATATATTTTTCTTTTTTCTTAAAATAATGTTCTGGTATTTTTTGGCAGGACTTCCAGTATTTTAGTTCTCCTAAGCGAAGGAAACAATATTTTTCCAAAAAAAAACATATATATATTCACCCTGATTTGATCCTAGTTGATACAAAAAAAAAGATTCAGTGACAAAAAATGAATTCTGGCTATTTGTGAGGGAGAAGACTATCAGCTCATTTTTTGGCCCCTACACACCCTATATTTCATAGAAGGAAGCATCTAGAGATTCTGAGTCTATGACAACTTTTACTCTACTAATCGAGATCTATCTACTCTGAAAAGTTCAAAAATTTTGGTCGGATCATTCTTGAGAAATCCGGGAAAGGAGATGCCCTTAAGTTCATTTACGAATTATCGAAAACCAAAACTCTATTTTTTCTTCTTTTAAAACAAGAAATTATGTTTTTTTTTTTATTTGACTTTTTACAAGATAGATACGTATATAACCGGACAAAAAAATAACTAGAAAAATGAGATATAGCATAGAGTAATTAAAAAAAAAGACAACAAAAGAAAACATGTAAATAAAATTTTTCGAATATACTACAATAAATATGGACTTTTTTTGTTTTTGAAGAAACAAAAGCTATATACTGATCGATTCATCGAGAAACGGAATGTTTTTAAATGAAATAATACAATAAAAAGAAAGAAAGAAAGAAAAAAAACAGAACTATCACTCTTTCATCAGATGGAAATTAATAAGAGTTACTAGTGATTTACGATGAATAGGAAATATCGTCTTTTGTTTTTTTGTTCGTTCAAATAATATATACGTTTAGAATATTAGAAAACAAAGACGAAATAAGTTAAAATACCAGCAACAGTAACGAATAAGAAAACATTCTCTTGTTAAAAAGAAACATACAATACAAAGA
>CAJNOL010001371.1:0-11744 GCA_905250125.1 Rotaria sordida | reverse complement strand
AAATTTGAAATCTGTCGGTGAAATTTCATGTAGCTGACTATGGCATTCTAAAAAATGAAATACGACAAACAGCAAAACAAATTTCCCGGGGGGGGGGGGGGGGCAAGCAAAAAAATTATTTTCTTTTCGCAAACTCCAATCACAAAATTTTTTTCATAAAACCTCATCATTTAGCTCCAGTATCATCCTTCATAAGTCTCATCTGGATCCCATGCTCTGAAGCTGAGATTTAACATACCAAAAAATCCTGGATAAAACACTGGAAACTAGGTAAATTCAAGTAATCCTGTATCAAGATGACTAGAGATATGAGCCGATATACAACTGAAATTTTAAAATGAAAAAAAGGAGAAAATAATGATAGAGACCGTTCCTGAAAACAGATACTAGATATCGAAAATCCAGTGTCCATTTTTATGTCCAGCAGTGGCGGCGCGGCTAGATCTCATGCAGCCGCGGCACAGCTAAAGCGTTGGCGACGGCGGTACGGCTAGACCGCTAGCAGCTGCGGCACGACTAGAGCGTTGGCAGCAGCGGTGCGACTAGGTCGCAGGTAGCGGCGGCGGGGCTGGAGCGTTGATGGCTCAGCCGATTGGCTTATACCTCTAAAGAACACTTCCTGTTTTGCACATTATAAGAGAATCCGTCTAGAATTTTGACGACCGGCATCAATACCGGTGTGAATAGATCAGACAGATCAATCTGAAATTCATACCATGTTCATCTCTAGGTAGTCTCATTTGATATTATTAACATCCGATAAAATTCATTATATAAATTAACCAAATAAAAGCAGAAAAGTTAGACCAATTTTATTACTGCTTGATACTGCAACTTATGAAATTCATAATATCTTTAGTTTTGAAGATTTGATTTAACTTTCCTGGATAAAGTCTTTAATTAGTTATCAAAACTATTCCAGCCTTAAGACAAAGAATATTAATCAATCGAAGTAATTTGACTGTTTTCATTAAATTTTGATTTGCAATAAAATAATAAGAATCATTAATTACCTCTTTTAATAGTTTAACATCTTTTTTCATTAGTCCATTTGTTGTTTGTGTTTGTTTAAGTTCAGTTTCAATTGCATTAATTCTAAATAAAAATATTTTATATTTATTTCTATCTCTAACATATATATATATATGAGAAAAAGAATATAAGTAAGACAATAAAGGATATATTCAAACAATGCATGCAAGAAGAAGAGAAAACAGTTAAAGTAATTACTAAAAAAAACAAAACACAAACAGACCTCATGACACTAGAAGATTCAATTAAACGAGTTTTTTAAAATAACAAGAATTTTGAGATTATTTACCTTGTCTGTAGAATTTCTTTCTCTTGTACAAAATTTCGATCTTTTTGATTCTGAATAAATTTATATAAATATTATTATTACATTTTATTAAAATCATTTTTTAACTTACAATATAGTCAACGTATTTTTGTTGTTCACTTTGTGTTGTACGTGATTGTTGTCCTTCAAGATCGTGAAAACGATCTTCAAGTGCTAAAAGTCTATTAAAACAAAAAAAAAACATTGATATAAACTTTAATATTGATTTTACCGGTTTTTTAAATCTGTATTTTCATTTTGAATTTTAGCTAAACGATCAGTTGTTGTCTGTTTTTGTTTCGTTAAATCGTCAACAGTTTTGTGTAATTCATCAACCTATTAAAAGAAAAGAAAATAAGATCAATTTATTTTTCTTCAAAAACAAAAAAAAAAAATTTCTACGAACACTTTCTTGTAATTGTTGATCGATTTCTTCCGATGGAATAGTTAATTTTAAAGGATTATTTCGTTTTGATACTTCCCTAAAAATATCAAAATAACAATAAATATTAAAAACCAAAAAAATAATAATCAAACATACGATATACGTTGAGATGTACCGGTACGTGGATGTTTTATTGAATCAGATGAAGGATTATTTGAATCCGGTTCAGCTGTACCAGTAAATTCTTCTTCTTCACCGAAACTAGAAGAAAAAAAGATGTGAATAGAGATGTGCAGGAGTAAATGTTTTTGTTTTTGGTACTGATCTCGGTAGCTTTTTTTATATGTAGGAACTATTCCTCGTTTGAACTCATATTGGACCTGAAAGAAGAACTCGGTAAGACTAGAAAAAGTTCGTGTTGACGAGCTTCTGAAGCCGATATTTCACTTGCTCAAACTTCAGTCTTTAGATTAACTTACACAGATGAATCCAATGTTGATGAAATCGATCGATTATGATTAGTATGTTTGGTTTTATTATTGATTTTATTATTTGTTGATTGTATTTTGGTATGAGGAGAGGTTTCTTCACCGTCAACGTCGTACTCGTTAAAGGTTGTTGTACTACCTTCTTGATTCTACAAAAGAAAAACAAAATAAAATTTTGAGATCTGTATGAAGAAAGAATAAAACTAAAAAAAAAAAATATTGACACAGAATAAATTAACAAATAATAGTATATAACCTCTTCAATTTGAAGATTTGATAAATAAGTTAATGAAGAAAAATCAAAACCATTATTTGTTTTCTAGGGAAAAATAAATTGGTTTTTATTTTTTTATTTTTGTTTTCATCTATAAAAATTAATTTAATATAAAATAATTCATTCAATCTTACCAAACTACGTTGATCAGAATCTTCTAATAATGAATTTTCACGACTAAGACGTGTTAAATCTGATGCAACATCTTTTAATGAAACACCTTGTAATGAACTTATTTGAGCAATACCATGACAAAATTGTTGAAAATTAATTAAACCCGTATTTTTAGGATCTAATGCTTTAATAATTCGATCAAGTTGCTAAAATAGAATGAATATGTGTGAGTGTGTTTATATCATTAATGTATTATAGTATTGACAAAAAAAAAAAAAGAAAAAAGAAAAGCTAGAGAATAATCATAAAGTTTGCATTCGATTTATATGCATATATGAGACGACTCATATACACATCTGACTCTAAAAAAACTAGTCATTTATAATGTGTTTTTTTTTCTTCTCTCAATAGAAGAAGAAAAGAATGGTTAGTTTCACGTTTCTTTAGAAGTATACTCATGTGAACAGTTGTTCATATTTTAAAATTCTAATGTACTTACTTCAGCATCTGAATAATAATTATTAGCAACATCAACAAAACGACGTAACTGAATTTGTCCTTCATTATTTTCATCCAAAATTGAAAATACTTCTTTTAAATCAAATTCCATCATAGAAACTTCTGTTTTTTTTTATATCGTATAATCGGAAATATTATATTCTTATTACAATCGTTTGATCTGAAAAAAAAAGGAGAGAACTTTTTCTTTTATCTCCTAAGTATACAGACAAATATTCACACAACAATTTATCTACGATTGTTGTGAATGGCTCCATTGAGAGAAGAAAAAAAAAAAAGAGTAACAATTTCCACCTTTCTCTCTTTCCTATGAGACCAGTTAAAAAAAATAGTCGAAAAAAAAAAATGTTTCACTTCCGTTATATCAAGTCAAGAATAATTTGACATGCATAGAGGCAAATAACAGAAAAGAAAATTTCATACTGACATAGAACCATACCTATTCATTTATGAGAGAGAATAGAAAAAAAAAAAGTATCAGATCAACTATTAACTAATTGTAAAGTTCAAATGTAACGAGACAATAATTGAAAAAAAAAAGGTTAATGATTGAAATATATGTATCGAATATTCAATTCTAACAAGAGTCATTCATTTAAGTTTGAAGAATAGTTTCATCTTTGACAATAATTAACTTCAACTATATTTGTGAATTGTTACATCATATTATTTTCATGAATGATGCGAATAAAGAGTCAGAGAAAAAAAAAATGTATTTTTATATATTTGTAGATCATGGTATATAAAGAATTATGATGTGACTTGTCTCACACATTTATTCTACTAATGAAAAAATGATAGAAAGTGCTAAATGTATGCATGTGTCGTTCGAATGACAACTAGCAAATAATTCTTGATATGCCTATTATAAGCGAAGAAAAGATTTATGAATATTGCTTTGTCGACCTGTCTATGATGATGATGACGATAGAGAAGTTGATCATAAGTAATTAGAGAAAAGAAAATGTGCAGTTGCATACATATATAAACTATGCTCTACTCTAGTCGATTGTCCAACACAAATGCACATATACTCTTTACTATTAAAGTATAATTTAGTAAAATAATTGAGTGGGTGAAAAAAAAGAAAAATAGATGCACGATGACACACCTATTGCAACATAATAATAATAATAAAATCTACGAACATTCAATGACGAATAGAGTGAATCATGAATTTTCGAGGCGCTTTTGTTTTTTATCAATATCAATGAAAGAAAAAAAAATCTAGAAATTAAATACACACAGAATTTACATAGTAATAAATCGGTTAATATTAGTCATCATTCTTCCTCTCTCTATATCAATGTCTATTTATTTGCCTATTGATTATGGAAATATAGGCTATAGTATATAAAAATATTCTTTTTTTTTTTTCGTTTTTCGTTTGCTTGCCTCTCTTCATTTTAAGAATAATAATGATCTTGAGAGGCAAACAAAAAATTGTCTTGATCGTTATATAAATACTTGAATAGTTCTGATTTTCGTTTTTTTTTCTAATGCAAGCAAACACACATCTATTTGTCCTTGCCCTGCCAACAGACATATGTACATACACATTTCGAACAGAGGTCACTATTAAAAGCAACTAATCATCACATATGCAAACATTTGTGATTTACGAAAAGTTGATACGCCTACTCAAGTATTCGATTAAAAGCTTTTTTCTTTCTAATGATGCTATGACGAATGAACTATTACATAAGTAAAAAATAAGAGTCTAGTTCATATTTTAAAGAAATTACAATATCTCAATTATTTCATTAGAAAACTTATAGATATATAGAGAGAAATAGAGAAGCGATTAATAACAAGAGGGAAAAAAAAAATTAAAAAAACACAACAGCATTCGTTTACCTATTGGATATGATTATAACCAGTGAAAAAAATTTTAATATATTTAATTGAGGTTTTACGTTGGAAAGAAATTTAAAAATGGTTTTTTTATTAATTGAAAATCTACGATAGAAACTAAAAATTTTTATTTATTTTCTTTTTCATACAAAACAATATGTATTGAGTTCGTTTTCATTTCCCTTAATCTTCCAATTCAAAAATTTTGAATTATCAAAAGATTATTGACGCTAATGTCATATGACCAGTTTGAAATAAAAATTCATTTACTAGATCAAGTGGTATTTATTTTATATGATAAGTTTCACAAATAGAAGTATTAAAAAAACCAAGATAAATCGACACTTTCTGTGTACTTCTAAATGAAACTACAGTTTAAAAAAATGTTTTGTTTTTATTCTAGAACAATGATTAAACTAAATTATTGAGTTACTCTGATTATCATTTATAGAATGAGATTGTATAAGTTTATTTAAACTATAAAATTTCATGATTGTCCATATTTATATTAGAATTTCAGAACTAATTGTTTAAAATTTATCATTAAATAAAACATTCAATTCTACATCACATCGAAATTTCGAAAGTAATAATCAAGAAGAGACTAATAAATGATTTCATTCGAATTCATTCTATCGAAAAATAAGTTTAAGAATTTAATAATACTTAATAAAACTTATTATATATTGAATTTTTTTTTCATAGAATAAACGAATAGTATATACTACTTTAATAATATTAAGCAAACACTTGAATTTATTTTATCATACTAAATAAAATCAATTGTTTTGACTTACTGAATCAATTTGAAGATAGAATATTACATTAATTGCACTCGACTAGCTAAAATATGTAAATGGATATTAGTAGTTTATGGTAATACTATAATACATATTCAATTTTTCAAAGCAAACAAAATACATCGTTACCAGTACTCAGATTTCAGATGAGTTATTGGTAATAATACTACGCATTTTGTATGAATCATCAAAATATGATCTGCTCAGCAGGGAGCATGTGTTGTAATTATATTCTATTTCGAATGTCAAGAATTCAAAAATATATCAAGAAGAATAGTCCGAGAATATAAAGATCGAATATTTTGACCCTTTACTCCTCATTGGCAATTGGAATTGCCGTTTCGTAGAATGATTGCAGAAAATAAAGGAAGCATCGGATTTGAAAACGATAAGAACATTTTTTTGTAGTGAACTTTATGAGCTATCACTTGGTAAAAAGAATAACTTTTTTCATCGCTCCGTCTTTGAAATATTGGACCAATAGAAATCAATAATTCTGAAAAAAATGAAAAATAATCGAATTTTTCAAAACAAATCGTTCTCTACTTACACTAAACAAAGATCTTTCGGAATTTCTATGTGATATAAATGGATGAAAGTGTCTACTAGTAAGTGAAATATGTTTCGAATACATCGCAATAAGTTGACCAATTGCACACACTAACGTATATAGGTGACTAAGGAGCCATTATGAGACATCTTTGGGGCAATTAAGAGAAATGGTAATATATGTATTATAAACCTCAGCTCATGAGAAGTTAGAATAGTATTGATTTTGAATTAAATGTCTTCAGAAGTTATTAAATGCCTCAAAGCAAGGTAGATGCCTATTGAAGAAAATGTGGTAAAAATACATGCATTTTCTTTTATATTAATTTTTATCGGTTTATTCCCTTAGTTTTCCATTATTTCAATAAGATAGGATAAATGTTACTTTTGCTCATTCAATAATGCGGTCAAAGAAAAACAAATCAACGCTTAATATGTCATTCCATCCCCTCACTTCATTACACGGTCAATCGACCAACTAAATGATCCTACACAAAGAGGTAGACATTCGGTGAATCAGATCACATAATTGTCATACTAGGCACGTTAGTACTCTGTTCGTATAGTTATTTTATCAGTGATTCTTCTGGAACCGCTTTGAGGGGTAAAGGATTAAAAAAAGAACTCATGGTTTTTTTTCAAGTAAAGTTCATATGAAGATATTTTGAATTGTTTGTCAACAAATGAATTGGATTTGTTCTTGAGTGTTTATAAATATAGAGAAAATACTATTGATTGATTAAAATAATGTTTTAAAACGGTAATCAATGTTTTTAAAGATGATCTTACACTTTTTTTTGTGTATTTTGAAGTGTTTTCAAGATGGATAAGATGCCGAAAATTGAGAACTTTAGCAAATTTTTATTTCAATTGATTTGGTGTCATTGAATAGAGCATATTAAATTACCGATGAAAAACTAGTTTTCCGATTTTTGAAAACAATTTTTTCATGGAAATATTGAAAAAAAAAGACTAAATTCTAAATATCATGATTAAAGTCGTCATTATTACAGGTATGCAAATATTTTATTTTATTTTTTCATGCCATCGAACACTACAACGATCACTTCCTGATTCTGCCGATTTAATTGACCAAAAAAACTTATGTACATAAGGTTTTTCTTGGTCAGTTAAGTCTACAGAATCAGAAAGTAATACTGAGTGTGCTACGAAGTGAAAAAAATAAAATATTTACGTATCTATAATAGTGACGACTTTAATCATGATACCTAGAATTTTATCTTTTTTTCTAATATTCCTAGAAAAAAATTGTTTTTAAAAATTCGAAAAGTAGTTTTTTCATGGATAACTTGTGTGCTCCATATAATGACAGGAAATAAATTGAAAACAAAAAGTTGCTAAAATTTCCAATTTCCAGCATCTTACACGCAGAAAGCTATGCCAATTCTGTGCTAATAAATTGATTGGATATTCTTGTGGATGTCAATGAATATAGGTTGATGAGGAAGCCAACTGAAATGTTATCTGCCGTTTGAGCTTATATTGAGACTAGAAGGACACTTCGGTGGGACTCGCAAAAGTCTAAAAAAGTTCGTGTCTATGGGCTTTCGGAGCTAAATTGTGATCGTTTTACTGAATTTCTGACCAAGCTTCACATATATACCGAAAAACGACCAAATTTCGACGTAAAATTTTGATCATATATAGGTCGAATAGCCCGTTGAATATCATGAAAGTTTCAGTGATAGATAGTTTTTTTGTTATTGAAATATTGAATTTCAAGTAAACTTCATTCTTGTATCATACTTCTGGCAAGCAAATATTTTTTTGGAAATTCGATATCTCGCGCAAAAGAACATTTTTTTCGACTGAAACTTTTAGAATATTCTACGAGTGATTTGACTTCTCTAAAGTTGATTCGAAAATTCAATGAAACGATCGCAACTCGGCCACAAAGCAAAAATGGACAACACCACTATGTCTTGCTCAAACTTCAAGTTGGATTTGCTCATCTCTGCTTCAACGATTCATGGAGACAAACCATTTTAGACCTTTTACAGTTTTACTAAGACCTCCTTGCATGTCTAATATGAGCTCAAACGGCGTATATCACTTCGGGTGATTATCTCGCTATTGTTATCATAGATCTTTTTGATGTAAATAGATGTATTTGAGCGTTTTTGGACCATTTTAAGATGTTTATACGAAAAAATTATGACAAAACAGTGAGTCATAGGTGAAATCTATTCTTGTTACAAGGTCATTTATGAGCATTTGTAGGTATTCATATGAACTCTAATATTTCTTTTGAGTGTTAATAAGTATAAACAAATAATAGAATATGCAATAATAAACAATCTATATCTACAAGCACTAAAGATTCGCAAATCGTCGAATTATACTGCCTCGTCGCGGGATTAAGTAACATTTTCGATAGTGAGGCGAGTCTGGTATGGTGTGAGATTTGATGATTCATCCCATCTCTTTACGATTCATTTATCCTATCTTATCAAAGCTTGCTCGAGCACTTTATTGAATTCCAGTAACTATAGCTAATGTTGAACGCTAGTTGAATGTTATTGGCTCGATGATCAACTCCAGATGTAGTCCATTAAATTTACAACAAGTAAATAACATATTCTTTATACTTTCAGTAAAATAAATAAATAATGGCTAGTTATCCATTTTGATCTCATTAATATTGTTGTATTTTGTTTTCTGAACCTATTTATATGTATTAAATGTATACTTTATTTGCTCTTATGAAGAAGATTATAAGTTTTTAATTTTTTTAAAATTATAATTGAGTTATGATAGTTCTAATTGAGCGGTTTTTTTATGATTTTCAATTGATGTCACAAAAATGAAAAAAATGTTCATTTGTCTTGAACCTCTGGAAGTTAATGAAGGATCTATCAAAGAACATTTTTTGTTACGAAAGCACATTGAAATTTCTCAGTTCAGATATGAAAAAAGTTCATTTACTAAAAATTTTTTTTTTCTATGTAATTTACATAGACTGTTCGAATTAGGAACATTTTCGTGCTTGCTGTTCAAATTGACAACAATGTTCCTAAAAAGGATAAGCGAGTTATTTTTAAAAGTTTAATATCTCAGTCATCATTAATTGAAAAATTCTGAACCTTGAGATAAATATTCCTTGATTGATAACGAACATTTTTTGTACTGGAAGCACAAAAAAATGTTGAACTTTTCATAGCAAAAAAGTTCATTTACAAAAAATTTTTTCCTTCCATTATTTTATATGGAGTGTTCGAATTAGGAACATTTTTTGGCTTGTTGTTCGTATTTGGTACAAGGCTCCCAATTCAGACAAATGTAACCACTCTCAAATTACCGCTAATTACTCAGCTATTTTTCAAGATAATTGAATGATTTTTACATCATTCGATTCAGCAGACATCTCTCTACTCAAAAGTATAAAAAATCTTGTATGTTCACGTAGAGATGGTTTAGAGAAAAAGAACACTCTGAAGCTGTTTGAAAAGCTGTTCGAATTAGAACCATGGGCTGTACTATGATTTTTTTTCTCTTAGACGATTTCTCTCATAGCATCACAACATAACGAGTAAAAGAGTATACTTACTATCAAAGTACAGGATTGTATTCGATTGTAATTTTTGCCTGATCGATGATCGTTTCTCAAGCGTATCTATATTGCTCCAATGAAGTCATTTGATTATTTCTCTACTTATGTTTCCTGATAAATAGAAATGGTTAATCTCCCTTTTCAAAAGGTAGACAAAAATGATGAGTCAATATCACGTAAACATTTGTATTTTGATTGATCCCTATGTTGATACATTATGACGTTTATTTTCACATTAGTTGACTTTGACGTCTTCTAATAAACAAGCGTAAAGGTAAAAAAAACCAATCTAGAAGAGGAGCGTTCCCTTTTTCAAAAGGTAAGCAAAAATCATGAGTAAACATCACCTAACTATTCATATTTTCGTTGTTTGTCATGTCCACACCAGATCTCCACGTGAGATGAGATCATTTTTTCAAAATTTCTTTCTCATTCCATCTCATGAGACAATTAGCAAAAGATTTACATTCCATCCTACCTATTCGTACCATAGAACAAGCGGTCACTTATATAAATATTTTTTACAAGAAAATATAGAAGAAATAGAGGGTAATAATAATTGACCGAATTTCAGACCGGAAACACTGGTTGATCGTCTCTTGGTGCTGTATAATCCAATAAGTGTTCATGCATCATTTTTCCAAAAGAGCGAGAAAACAAACTGTACAATTGAATTAAGTAATTTATCACTAAATTAATTGGAAATTTATAGTGGATATTGCATAGTCATAGTTATTAATATGAATGCGAAAAAGTTTATTTGTTTGTTTTGGAAATTATTTTTATTTGTAGATGTAATAAGTATTTGTTGATTTAGTATTGTGATTATTATTCTTTTTTATGGTTCAACAACAATGAATGGAGATCTTGATAGTCATAGTTTGGGTAAGCTTAGCATATAAATGTTATCGGTAAAAAAATTATTTTTTTAGGTATATATCGTTCATTTTCTTGACTAACTATTGATGAACTATATAGTATACGTTTAGTACTGCATCAATCAAAAGAAATTGATAAAAATAAAAGTGAATGATTAATGAAAGCATTTGAATTATTTATCAATATAGTAATCGATTATATTAGATCTTATTTCGATAATGATAGTGGGTTACTTGAAAAGTTATCATTTTTTCATACTCAATTGCAAGGGGGAAACAGCAGAGACTTCAGTCGTGAAGTCCCATGAAATCTTGAAAGTCTTTCGAAGCCTTCTGAAGTCTCTTTGAAGTCTTATGAATTCTCATGAATTCTCATAAAGTCTCTTGAAGTCTCTGAAGTCTCATAAAATCTTCTGAAGTCTCATAAAGTCTTATGAAGTCTCATGAAGTCTAATGAAGTCTCACGAAGTCTCATGAAGTCTAATGAAGTCTCATGAAGTCTCATGAAGTCTAATGAAGTCTAATGAAGTCTCATGAAGTCTTATGAAGTCTCATGAAGTCTCTTGAAGTCTCTTGAATTCTAATGAAGTCTCTTGAATTCTAATGAAGTCTCTTGAAGTCTCTTGAAGTCTTTTGAAGTCTTTTGAAGTCTCATGAATTCTTATGGAAGTTTTGAAATACACTTAGTGCATGAAAATTCATAAAAAAGCAATGAAATTGTCTTGTTTTCGACGGTCTTATTTTAGCAGAAAGGTGAACTTTTTATTGTTTGTTTGTCAAGGTACTGGAAAAAAATTCAAGTTTGTTGGATCTTAGAAAACATGATAGTTAAGAACTGAATGCTTTTTGAATGAAGTGGTTTATTTTTATAAGAAATGTTTCATTTATTCGATGTCAATCTTATGAAGAATTTTATTCCTTTTTGTTTATTTCTATCACTCGTGATAATCTATCAGCCGATAAACGGCTAGCT
>CAJNOL010001370.1:0-67108 GCA_905250125.1 Rotaria sordida | reverse complement strand
ATTTAGTACTTTTTCTGATTTCATGCAAATTCGACTCAAATTATATTAGATGATAGCTTAGACACTACTCTTCAAAAATATATAGATCCTGCCTCTTTACCTTAAAATATAGCAAGAATAAAAATAAAAATAAAAATGGGGCCGAAACTTATGAAACACCCTTTATATATATAATCTAAGTACATAAAGGGAAGAAAAGGGAACGTTAACAAACACAATAATCATTTACAAATTTTTATTACAGTAATAAAATGTCATTCGTCCGCTTGTGTGCAGAAACAAAAAAGACTCATACAGATTTAATGTAATTATATTTGCCATTATCCTTTTACCTTCATTGTTGTTCTTAAGTAACATTTCGATGAAGTAGGATACATAATTATAGACGTTTTATATTATTATTTAGACCTTGAAATATACTAGTGATTGACGAAGAGAACAAGTCAAAATTGATTTTAATTTAACATATTTATCATCATTTTAACAACAATTCGAGAACATAATGCTTCTAAAAGGTCTTTTCTCCAACAGGTAAGCAAATACGATTTACTAAAGTAAAACAACCAGAAAGAAATATACATCTGGATATTGGACATGACTTAAAGACTTTTATGTCTACTTGTTACTTCATATTTTTCAGTTCGTAGATCATGTAATTGTATAAAAAACGAATTTTGACCGTTTAGCGTTCATAAGATGTTTGTTTTTAATACACTAAGAGAAAAAATATAGATATTAAAAGAATACCAATGTAATTTGCACTATGGGTCTTTTTTTCATTGTCTCTTAAACTGGATGACTTGTTGAGAATTGTAAAATTAAATGAAATTAAGAAATATCGTCTACGACGACAACCGAAAAAACAAAAAAAAACCTTCATTTAATCTTAATCTTTTCTCTTTATTTTTCTTATCCCTTAATACATTTCAGAGGTTATGTCAGTTTATCTTGATGCTTCATGTACTGTAAAACTAAAATCATGTTTATTAATAACTAATATTCTTTGTTCTCAATACATTGATTATTGACTATACTCACTTCTAATGTCTGATAAGATGAAATGCACTGGAGTTTTAGCTGGACAAATAAATATGCTTATGAAAGTATTTTACAGTGATGTCAATTAGAACTCCTCTGTATTCTTTTCTTTTGTTTTTACCATTATACTTCTTTTAGAGTAATCAAAACAAGTCTCCTCATCCAAATGAAAACTATTTAAATCTCAACCATTTGTGGTCATATTTTTACCATAAATAGAACTTAGTGAACCCTAATCGTAAGCACCAATCTGATCTCAATTTGTTGATGTATACTCGAGTTATTAGCTCAACAGTATCGTCTGCTTATAAAGATTAATATCTCAATCACTTTTTAACATTTGATTTCGTCCGACCCTTCATTCGAAAGGTCAAAGTTGAAGCAATCTGCAGCGAAAATTTGATGAAAATTGACTTTGAATTAATGGAAATATGATCTTCGTAATGAAAATGTGTAACAAGCAGTCAGTCTTAGTTTTCAGTTTGGTCTTAATAACTTCACTTAACTTTGTTCGATTCGCTTAAAAACTTGAGATACAACTTGTCATGACTCTAGCAGTTGTTGATAAAATTTTCAGAGTCACAGCTGAAACCTGAGCTGAAATAGAGTCATCAAAAGAGCTCATAACAGTGCAGATCACCAACTAATGAGATCTCGATATTATGAGGTGAACCTTTAACTCGGCAAACTAGACATAGGAAGCTGCATATAGCACTAGAAAAAACTTAAATAAGTCGTAATACAGTGTGACGGTAAGCAAGAATTTTCTAACATCGCATCATGTTCGACTTCGTTCAAGCAAATGTCTACAGTTTTCATGCGAAGAATTTGCGCCTATGTAATAATATTTTTACATTCAGAACCAATACTTTCAGTTTATAAAATGGTAAAAATAGAATCGCAAATGGTTGAGGTTTAACTAGTTTTCATCTGAATGTAGGACTTTTTGTAACTATTATATTTATTAACCTACTATTTGTAGCTAGAAAACCTGGGACGAGCTGGATCGTTTGGAATATGTACGTTGAACATCAAATGCAGTTTCGAGTTTAAAACATGTATTGGAAAAAAAGTGACACTTTTTATTTTCAATTTAAATCAACATCTAGATTATAATAAAAAAAAAATTTATCAAAACAACCTTCACGTCCATCATAATATTTATTAGTTTCAGATATCAAGCCACATTTACGAGAAGCATTTTATATTTCTTGCTTAGAAAGATGAATGGAATGTTTTTGAAAATAGTAAAGATATATCAATGGTAGATAATGAATATTTATTTCGAATAGCTTGTTTAAAAGATTGCTACAGTAGATTAACTAATCGTGAAAGGTATTTTGTGGATGGTGTTGACATATAAAAAATGCTTTTAAGCAATTTAAATTCACTAGCTCGTAACGCTCGAAACGTATCTACTTTATTATGAGCACGATTTTTGTCGCAAATCAAATAAATGTTGTCGATATACTTTCAACTGATTGCTGGTGCTAATGTAACAGTAATCCATTCATTTATTACCCATTTTTTAAAACTCCTTTGATTTTTCGACCATTGCGAACTTATGAACTCAATAGCATGCATACAATCGATTGAGATCTATTAATAGCACCAACATTGTTTCAAAATTTATTATCAGCTAAGAAACCAAAAGAAAAAGACATTAATGAGATAATTAAATTATTATTCCTAATTAACATGTAATGTTATTTCACGAATCTTTTTCCCATTTTATATAACACTCTTTAACATACCGTCTGATTGCACATATTGATACTTTCTACCTTAGCCCAAATCAATAAATGTTTGAACCATCGTATAATCGACTTCTATACGTTCATTATTCATTACTTCGATAAGTTCTAAAATATGATATTTGACATCTTGTTGTGCCATTATACGTACTCGGCAACCTTTTGATTTAACGAATCTATGGTCCCATCCCATCGATGATACCAATTCATAATAAATTTATGACCACCTTTGACCTTGAAATATTTAGCTAATGCTTTTAACTCATAACTGGAAATACCGAAACGATATTCTTGAAGTATCTTGTGCTTGAATGGACATAGGTATGCATGATATTTACAAGTCATAATAAATATATAGACAATAGAAATTAAAATCGAAATGTTCAGTAAACAATAGTTTAAAAGATTATGTATTAAGGATTGATTTTTTAAATTTACCCAAGTCAAGAAAGATGGGCTATTTTCGGCCAGAAAACTCTGGAAAACAATAGGAACTTGGAAGCATGAATCCGGTGACTCGACCAGGTAGTGGGTTTACACAGTTACAGTTGTCTCCAACCGAAACAGAGAAAATCCGACTGGTAGAACCGATCGCCAAATTCTTGCTTCCAAGTTCTTATCATTTTCCCGACTTTTGCGGCAGGAAACAGCATATTCTTCGACGGAAACTCGCCAAAAATCCACGGATCCAAGATCTGGAACTATTGACCTGAGTAATTTTACACAGTTGCATTGTATAATTATATATGTGCATATAGAAAAAACACATGGAAGAGAAAGAAAGACAGAACAGAACATAGAGAGTTGATATCAATAGGTGCGGTCAGCGTGATGGGTTAAGTGATATAATTTCATTTGTAACTGGATGTCTCCAAATCTTACAATTGACAAACGAATCTTAATTTTAGTCACCGTGTTAATTTGAATATTTTTATAAAAATAATCCTACCTAAATATACATTGTAGGTCATAAGAATTAATTGAATATATATTTGTCGGCGTGAAGGTAACAAGCAGATGAAATTCATTAAATTCATACTGCCTATTGTAGTAAAAAGATGAATATCATATTTTTGGGCTCTCTGGCTGTATAGAGTAGATTAATCAATAAAAGAAGTATAGTGAGAAAAACAAAAAGAAAACTTAGGGAAGAATTTCAATTAGCTTTTA
The DNA here is from genome assembly GCA_905250125.1 of Rotaria sordida. Classification (NCBI taxonomy): domain Eukaryota; kingdom Metazoa; phylum Rotifera; class Eurotatoria; order Philodinida; family Philodinidae; genus Rotaria; species Rotaria sordida. The sequence goes on along the minus strand of CAJNOL010001370.1, from coordinate 63,146 downwards.
CTGTAAAATCGAAAAGATTTACATCGTTGGATTTCACTTGATTGATTAAGTATAGTGATAAAAAAAAGCGAACTCAACACTATTTAAATGATGATAATGGTGCATAGCTAATAGATAATGATAAAAAGTTTTTAAAAATTCGAATATCGATTATTTATATTTCAAAAGAACAATATAAAATAGTTCTATTAATTGCATTTAATTATTATTTTGCTAATGGTTGAACCAATTCTCTACAATATTCAGCAATCGATTCTCAGGTTGGTGATTTTGGGCTAATGAAATAATCAGATCTCACTGGAACCGGTCGCAAAACATCATCGTATCCAGAAGAAAAACAACGAAAATCGAGGGAACATAGAAGCAGTATTATAACCGAAAAGTCTACAGATTTTTTCTGATAATTTACGGCTATTTTCTGCCCGAACTGACAGGAAGTTGATCGGAAGTCACCTGCAAAAATCTGAAGACTTTCCAAACGGAATACTGCTTCCATGTTCTATCGATTTTCAGGATTTTGCTGCCAGAACTTGTCCATAGTTCTTGACATAGGTTAATTAATTAATTCAAGTTAACGAGCTCTTCCATTCAGAGAACTCGATTTTCGTCAAAAAAATGATCTTTGAGATAATCATATGCACATGTTGTCTGAGTTGTCTAGTGTGCGAATTCGTAAAAGTAGTTTTAATTATCGAAATTTATTGAGAATATTATAAATGGTCTTTGAAACTATCTGAACAAATCATGATGCCTAGAGCAATCATTGAATTTGTTTTGTGTAGAGTTGAATCTGAAAAATAAACAAACGTTTTTGCAGAGATTATCAAATCTTGCACCTTTTATAGGCACACTTTTGAGATTTCCAATGATTTGAGAGCATAGTTGTAGATCTTTCTCTTCACCCACACCCCATGCACATATCCATCCATACTCACACCTTCAAAGTGGATCTTTCACATAAAATTAATTACCGTATTTCTTATGAGTTGCTAATAAATATTCAATTTGTTATTCTTCTGTTATTTTTACGTTGTTGAATTGTATGACATATATAATGCTAATGTTAGGTAGCATCATCAATCGTGATGTATCTCATATGGAGACAATCTAATGTATATAGATAAGTGCTTTGATTGACTTGAAATATATATTTATGCTTTACCTCCATGTTCAGTTATAATACGAAGACTATATAAAAGAAAAACTTCTTTTGCATTTTACTCAAAATTGTTTTTTTTTCTGTTATGATCGAACCACGGACAAATTTTTTTTGCTCAATATACTTCATTCTAGAAAGCTACTCTTTTTTTTTGTATATAGATAGTCCTTCAGATGAGGTAAAGAAATTTTCTAATAGATAAATCCTGATTTTTCCAGATTTTTGAATTTCGATTATCTAAAAAATAAAAATTAATGTACTTCCATAAGTCGAACATTTGTGCAATGTTTCATCAATATCTCATGCACTCTGTCGAAGTTAGATTTTTGAGTGAACACGGAAGAGGTGAACCGTTAAATGTCGCATTTATAGAATTTTATCTCAATAATTGACTCTTCTTTTACGAGTTTGTATTGTATTACTCTATCGAAAATAATTACCTTCTGAAAATGAAGATGGATTATTGTTTTACTTTTATTTTACATAAAACTAATTATTTACATTCGTTTATTCTATTTATGTTTAGACGACAAACATTTATCGTCACTATTGCTGCTATCTCTATCCTTGCTGTAGTTGGTGTTATTATTGGTCTTGTTTTTGGTTTAAGAAAACGTAAATATAAACTTTATATTTATCAGCTTCATATGTAGTTATTTAATAAGAGAATCAATAGTATATTACAAAATTTTTGTCGATTTATTAGAATACCAAGTTGTATATAACAATCTTTTGATATGTTTAATATTCATAATTTTATCAAAAAAAAATATACTAAGATCTCCGAATTTTTTAAGAGCTTCACCAAGAAAGAAGTGTAGGTTTGGAATCCCAGCACATTCAGTATCTTCAACAATTTCTCAGCACCTTGTGGTGAAATTTGGTGCTTACGTACTACACTTATCTTGGCAATACTTAAGCATCAAAATTTATCGCAAGGTACTGAGAAATTGCTGAAGGAACTAGAAAGGTGCCGAGGATTCTAAATCTCACTTTCCTTCTTAATCTCTCCTCAGAAAATTCGTTTTGTAGAAAGGTAATGGAAGTCAAGATTTTATCCTAGGAAGATGCAGCGAAGTCTCCTCTTTCAAAATACATTTAAATTTTTTAAAAAAGGTCAAACGGACCATCATTAACGGTAAGTCAGTTGTGCGAGTATGATTCCCTTAAATATGCTTCTAACTAGAAAATATTTATTATAGATAATGAATTCTAATGTTCATTTTTATTGAATTCAAAGATCAGTACGAAAACTAATTGAAACATATTTTCAAGAAGGTTGAAGAAATAGAGTACAACGTCACCATATAACTATCAGTAAGAAAAGAAGGATTACCTTAATAGCAATTCAGTAAACGTTGTTATTCAAAATATTTGTACATGTTCTATGAAATAAAAATAATTATCAATCATATATTTTATTCTTTTAAATTATTTATTTGAATGCTAAATTTTAATAGATAATGATGTTATATTTTTATTTCTTAACACTTTTTGTCTGACGAGTGAACTGTTTCAGGCGTTCTCTTCCGATTTTAATGATTGTTTCCCTATAAATACTAAATAGTATTGTAGTGAAGACTCTAAAAGAAGGATTTGAGTTGCTAATATGTTTATCTGTAAAGTCTTATATACAGTAGATTATATGAAACACTTTACAGTTTATAGACTTCGGATCTTCAAGATACAAACTTTTCAAAATATGCTTGTATAATTTGCTACGTTTCGAAAAGCGTCAATCTTTGAAAAGTTCATAGCCTCAGTGACAGAAAGTCTGTAAACTCTGAAACTGTTCATATAAGCTACTGTATGTAAGACCTTCAAATGAACATAGTTTCAAGACAACATTCAAAACTACTTGAGACCAGTGGGTATCTTAAAAATTCAACAGTTTCATTCAATCTAAACAGAACCTCAATCCTTATTTTTTAGAATTTCCACTAGATTACTGTGTACTTAGTACCTGTAGGCAAAAAAATCATGAGACTCAGAAGAAGACATCTAAAAAAGTTGGTTTATTAGTAAAATATAGATTTTGAAAAGTTATTTGTATTGAATAATAGGTTTTATATATTTAATCTATTTTCTATTTTGTTAATGTAGCTTTTTCGAGAACTGACAAAGGAGTGTGTGGTGTTGGTCATGAAACTTATACTATAAATGGCTCATCGATTTTGGGGAAATACTCTCGAGCAGCTGTAGCTGTTGATAATAGTGAATGTTCCAAAGTTGGACGCATTATCTTAGAAAAAAATGGTACAACAATGGATGCTGCTTTAGCAGCAGCTATTTGTAATGGTGTCATGAATGCACATTCAATGGGTATTGGTGGTGGATGTGTTATAACAGTTTATTCAAAGTAAACAAAAAAATAAAATAAAATGTGTTTCTTTTTTAAAAATTCTTTTAAATATCATTCATAGAAAAAGAAACAAAGCCTATAGTATTATTGGAGTAAGTGAAAGATAATGACAAAAAAAAAACTTTTTTTATAGAATATAATTTCAGAGAGAAAAAGCACCATTCACTGCTAATTCAACAATGTTTGTGGGTCGAGAAAATATGTCTATAATTGGTAAGAATTTCTCAAAGGAGAATTAAAGATATAAGATTTGTTTTATTTAAGGTGGATTAGCTATTGGAATACCTGGTGAATTACGAGCTTATAAAAAAGCGTATGAAGAATTTGGTGGAGGTGTATCATGGAAAGAACTTTTTCAACAAACAATTCAATTATGTCGAGAAGGTTTTCATGTTAGCGAAGCACAAGCTGAAGCAATTAAAGAAGAGTCAAATGCTATTCTTAATGATCCTGCAATGAGGTTGATATTGTTAAAAAAAGATAATAATAAACAAATGTTTTTTTTTAATAGAGAAGTTTTTGTAAAAAATTCGAATACAAATGAATTATATGGTGCTGGTGACATAATGAAACGACCAAAATTAGCTCGTACACTTGAAATAATAGCCGAACAAGGTGCTGATGCTTTTTATACAGGTGAATTAGCTAATAAAATTATTAAAGAAATTCAAGATCAAGGTGGAATTATAACAAAACAAGATCTTGCTGATTATGATGTTGATTTTCAAGAAGCATTAAGTATTGATCTTAATAGTTCATTAACTGCATATACAACACATGCACCAACAAGTGGTCCAATTCTTACATTTATTTTAAATATTCTTCAAGGTATCGAAATGTATTTTTTTTTCAATTGAAAAAAGCTTCTTCTGTTTTATTAAATGAGGTTATCATGTACGTGAAAATGAATTACAACAATCAACAACAGCTTCTCTATTTTATCATCGTCTTATCGAAACATTTAAATTTGCTTATGCAAAACGAAGTGAACTTGGTGATCCATCAAAAATAAATATTACTGAAGTACAAAAAAAATAATAATAAATTGAATTTTTCTTTCGTTTCATAAATATAATGAATAAATTTTTAGCTTATTCATAATTTAACTTCAAAAGAATATGCTCGTGATATACGATCACGAATTAGGTTTGTCAAACAAGGAAAAAAACAAAAAGAATCGAATCGAATCGATTTATTTAATTTCTTATTTAGTGACGATAAAACATTTGGTTTTGAATATTATGGTGGAACATGGTTAGATAAAATAACAAGAGGAACAGCTCATTTATCAGTTGTTGGACTTGATGGTGATGCTGTAGCATTAACATCAACTATTAATCTTTAGTATGATTTGTTTTGTATTTTGATTTCAAAGAAGATTCTTCTTTCTTTTTTTTTAATTTTCTATGAAGCTTTGGTTCACAAGTTCTTGGTCCTGAAACAGATATTATTTATAATGATGAAATGGATGATTTTTCAACTCCAAATACAATTAATGCTTTTGGTATACCAGCAAGTCCAGCTAATTTTATAGCACCAGGAAAACGACCTGTATCATCAATGGCACCTTTTATTCTAATGGAAAAACAAAATCAACGTATACAACAAGTTTTAGGTGCTAGTGGTGGCACACAAATAACAACAGCTATAGCTCAAGTTGTTATGCTTAATTTATGGTTTAATAATGATATTAAAAAAGCAATTGATTCTACACGTCTTCATTCACAATTATTACCACAAGAAGTTTTTGTTGAAGATGGTTTTGATTATGTCAGTATTGGTTTTTTTTCTTCTATCAATAGACTATTAAAATTGTTTTAGAATATATTAAAACGATTGAAAGATCGTGGTCATAATATAACATGTAATGCTTTTGGTGGTTCTGTTGTACAAGGCATCGAATGGCGTGATGAAGTCAATCAATACTGGGCTAACTGTGATATACGTAAAGGCGGTGCACCTGATGGGATATCTTAAAAATTTATTTATTTTTTCATTTTTTTTATTCTATTTTAAAACTTGAACAAAAATATTTTTCTGTACTCATGTTGGTAAATAACTTCTATTTGTTTTCTAATAAATAAAAATATAAAATAAATGCAGATGTATTAGACGATCATACTAATATGATCTCTTTATTTTGCTCAGTTTATCAAAGAGAAAAAATGAAAACAATATTCCTCAGGGATATCGTGTTAACATTATATTAAAAATAATGTCAATATTTTTTCATTAGCATTAATGGTATTAGGCTTAATTAATACTTAGGTGTTAGCATTATTTTTATTTCTAGTAGATACATTCAGTGGCAGTTCTAGACCGCTACTTTGGCATACTACCTTTAACTTTTTAAGGGCTGCCCGGAGGTAGTCCTTGTAACTTTTCAACATGGCATTACTAGTTGATGTTGTGCATTTTGATTTGGAATATTGTACCATGTTTTCATTGGACGATGCAATATCACACGAATGTAATATATTCAGAGGATGCCAAAGTCTGTGAAGAAACCTTAGAAAAAAAGTAACGAATAGTTCTGTAACGTTCTTGTTTTGGTCTCACTAGTTTGATTTATAGAGATTCTTTGTATAGAGTTCACTCTAGAAATATTGTACTGAGGTTCATAACATATAATGTACGGATCGTTGAACGTTCTAGAACACAGGATCTGTTCTACAGAAAGATTGCTTTGTCTTGCATTGTTCCTGCATATGTACGAGTCGGACGACTGTTTTTTTTTTCGGAAGAATCTGCAGGGCACTGCAGTAAGGAGCTATAAAACTATCGTACCCTAATCAGTAAAGTAGAAGTAGGTGAATGAAAAGTATCTTCGACGGTAGTATAGTGCTAGAATTAGAAGATGTTTCTCTTCGACCAAAGAGTGAGAAAAAAGCTTGAGAACGTGGGTGCAGGTAAAATTGAGATTCACACCTCACACCCACATCCCATACCCTATTCGAGGGTAAATTTGATTTTTTTTCGAAAATTATTATTAGATTTTAGGGAGCTACAGCAACAAGATCAAAGTTTGAATATGATAACCATGAGGGCTCTCAAAAGTTTTATAATCAAAATGAACTGATCTAATCAATGTTTCTCCTATTTTGATTGTTATAACAGCACTTATAACCATACACATCCGAGAGAAGAACAAGATGTAATAACAGTGCAGGGTGTGAGTGTGGGTGTAAATGAAAAAAGAACAGACCCATACTCATCCAAGATCCATAGGATGGCATCGATAAGGAACTTTGCTGATTAATGTAGAATATTCTGACAAAGCCAAACAAGTATACGTGGCACTGTTTGATTCGATATTCACCGAGAATGAAGATTGGAATATCTACAACAGAATCGGTTTAGTCTATAGAAATATTTCTAGGGATTTATTATTTTAGATACTGGGAAAAATTTACGGATTGTTTATGAACTGAAGGCTAACTTTGACACCTACCCACGCTCACACTTTCTAGATTGTGTAAAATCGTCTTCAGTTTCTCATGACTGACTAATCTATGTACGCTCGGTAGAAATACATATACTTCAACAATTGAAAATATTTTATTCTGGTATGCTTCGTCTTCGAGAAAGCCGAAAAGGTACTGAGACTGCTGTAATATTTATATAGGAAGTAAAATGATTTGAATTTTTCAACATACTTGATCGACAAAAGGAGAAAAGTGGATGTTGCGTCACTGAGTACACGTATCATACTTGTTTTTTTAATCAATAAAATAATGCTTTGACTGATTTATATGTTCATGCATCATCTATGATTGGGTATGGATGGGAGAATTGAGTCGGAGATGTTCAAGTTGTCCATACTCACACACTATTTAACAAAAACTTCCGTATCTAATGATATCATGCATTTTTAGTTTTGAAAAGCAGCATGTTGGTACTGAGGGATGCCTAGCTCCATGATTCTCATGTAACAAAATTATGGTTAAAATCAAATTAAAGTTGATTAAGAATCGATTTGTGTTCTGATTGTAACCCTAGGTTTGTCCGTCATTATAAGAAATACAGAATATACGATGATTTCACATTAAAGTCAATATCTATCCGGACTTTTTATCCTAACATACTTGCGACATTTGTTTCCATTCATTCTTTTACGATCATTTTAGTGCACACAATGTTAAAATAAGCAAAAAGATGTTGCTTCATGACATTATCTTTTCTCAACACAGAAATGAAGTGTAAAAAGATCTAGTCGAATAAAAGCTTACTTTCATTTAGGTCTTTTAAACAAAAATAAATATCATTTAAATCTTGAAAGAGTAGCAAAATATTTAATTTTTCTAATTGAAAACCATATTGTGTCCCTCTATTGTTCTTTCCTGTGCTCATCTCTCTCTCTCTCTCTTGCTCTCGCCTATATAAGCATGTGTTTTATATGAAGTAGTTACATTCTGAATATGTGAAGTAGCTCAATAAACATCATTACCGAGGATGGTGGTAAGCTACTCAATCCCGTTTATCATTACACATACTATGAACAAAATGGTAAATAAAATTAGACAAGAATTTTTTTTCATTCAAATGTAGAAAAAAAACCATATTTAAATTGCATATTCATAATATATTTAAGTGAAAATTTTAGGAGTACTTAACAGATAATGCAGTTAACAATATCTGTCTTGTTTAAAGTATATAAGAATGTTTACTCAATGTTGATGTAAGTAAAAAGGTAGTCTTCTGAGTTTCGAGTATGAACTTAGTACCGATCATACGATTTTGGATCATTAGACGGAAATGATGTGTCTTCTGTACTTTCGTGAGACAGCTCAATAGTTGCAAGCTACTGTCAAAAAATGAATGATGTCATGCTTCTCACACAAAAGCCAGAATTATAAGATGATGTCTTTTAAATGCTATTTGAGACGTTCAATATGCAAAAATAAAGTATTTTTCGATATTCGCAATGATATTTATCTAAACGAATTAAAGTAAGAAATGATTCATTTTCATGATGTAAATCAAAGAGCTGCACCAATTCTTCTTGAAGTGGAGGCCAAGAAATAGATGCGCCTCACGATAACTTTAACAGTAATGTTTCAAAAAAATCTCTAGTAGAAGTATATTTTTCAGTATATCTTTTAAAACATTTCCTAGTTCTCGATCAGCTCTATACATCTTGATAAACAAAAAAAAATGCTTTTTCTATTGAAGTTAACTCATGTTGGTAGAAACTGTATTGATATTATGTTCAGGAGAAATCTTCTGAAGTAAAGCTGATAAATGATACCATCAAAGATTTTGCAAATTTGTCTGTAACTTCAAAACATTCTAGATTTGAAGAAAGAAGTAGAAATTCTATGATCAAGTAATTTGCAAATAGTACTTGCTTCAAAGAAAAATCTTTATTAGTCGTTTAGGTTAGCTATTATCTTTTTCTCACATTATAATATCATATACAAAGACTGTGAGAAAAATTTTAATTTTCAAGTGAGAATGCGATTAGTTATGGAAGAGAAGAAAACAAAATTGTAAATAAAAGAAAGAGTGACAAAAGTGCCGTCTATCGACCGAGTGTCGGCGAGACCAAGGTGCTGTAAATTGAATATCTAACGTATTTTTTTTCTTCCACATTTTTTTCTCATAAAATAATGAACTTATTGTTACCATCAGAAACAGTTGCAATTATTTCAACGACTTCAGACTTCATGTTCTATGGTGTGGAGAAAATTTGTTCTACTTTTTCTTCTCATTGCTTTCACACATTCATCTTCAGCAATTGTACGTTCGATGATGATGTCATCAATGATCGATATGGAATTTCGTTGTCCTGATATAAATTGTTATCCATTAGCCAGAATTTTGGTGTCTAGATTGCTATATTGTCAGACTGCTTGCTTAACTCAAGAACGATGTCGTACCATTAATTTTCATCAATCAACTAACCTATGTGAATTATTTGCTGAAGCGCCTGACAATGATGATGCCATATTAGCAAACATTGGAACTGTACTTATGACCATTATTGACGGAACACGTGTGCCTTTTGGTTAGTAGAAAGAAATAGCTTTCTAGTTAAAAATGGAATCGATAATTACTAAATTGAAACATGTTTAAGATTAAGAATTTCGTCTTCTCAATTCCAGCATCAATGAAAAATTAATGAGTTTTATATTTTTCAAGGTTCATACTTTTGAGATTCTCGAAATGACAAAAGAAAAATCATATGTCTAATAGAAGATTACCCGTCCACTTAGAAGTTTCATGTCACAGCGGAAATCCTTAATGTTTCCGTTTTGTGTCCTTCAATATTCATCCTTTTCTTCCAGAGGAAACGACTAAATTTTGAAGAAAGAATGTACTCATGAAATTTTAAGATCTTCTCAGAGTTTAAAGCAAGATTCAATTAAGATCTTGATCAGCATATCGCTAGATTTAAAATCAGGAATTAATTCAGAAAATCATAAATCATGAAATAAATGTGTAACTACCAAAATGATCTAGATTTTGGCAGGGTACAGAAAAAAGTCTTTGAAGGACAGTAAGCAAGTTTACATTGTTTTTAGATTAGGATCTTGCCAGAACTCCAATGATTCTGAATTGAAATAGAAGTTTCTGTCTACATCCTGTCAGATTTTCTAAAACCAACTAGAATGTAGCATATTATTGTGTAAAACTTTCATGTTCAGTATCTCAAATTTTGACTTAAATAGAAATTTCTACTTGAGTTTTGTATAAACACAAATTAGCGCAAAAAAAATTTTAAATTCATTTTTGTAAGGATACTCAATAGAATCATTTCTAAATCTTGATTGAATCCTTAAAAAATCGAATTCTCAATAGGCTTTAAAACATTAATCTTCAAACATCTTAACTATTTAGATTGTTTACAGTAAACAATAGTCATCAAAGGTTCTAACTAAATCATTATACTTTCTTATCAAGATTTTGATTAGAATTGATATTGTCTTGTAAGATTTGTAAGCACTTCTGAGCAAGATCCTAATAGATGCTAATCCTGGACTCACGCTTCAGACTACGTAGACATCCTGATTTGCACATCTATCCGATCAACTTCTCACCCAAACATGCGCCTTCATCCTCATATAAATATAGTATGTGTGACGATCTGTAGACCAAGGTGGAAAATAGGCATTCATTTTTTTTTGCTATATTCTCTTTAACATTCATTAGGAGTTGCATTTCATAAAACAAATAAAATTCAAGTCGCGCAATTCAAGCTGCAAAATGTTTTCTGATGTGCATCTATCATAATCTAGCTACAGCTTTTCCAACATCTATATATAATTATATCATAGTTTTTCTGATACTAGGCTGAAAAAATTATAAGTGTCTATCACATTCTGTAATACTTGATAATTTGAGCGATATTTTCACCGCGATTTATAAAAGACAGAGAGTTTTACTCATGCTATCTATTTGTCACGGGTCTGATGGAACAGTGAGAGGTTAATGATAGAGTAGGATCACTTTTCTTGTTATATATGCTTTAATAGTCATTTTTCATTGTGTTTAACAATATATTATAAATATACAATATACATAAGTTTGCTTATTTTCTTTCAATGATAATCGAAAATTGTATTCTAGGTTATTATATTCAATCCAGAATGAACAGTTATGTACTTGATATTTATAATAGTAGTAGTGCTGGACCAGGTACACCTGTTGTAGTATATCCTATGAAAAATAGAACTAGAGAAGATCCATCTAGTCAACTATGGTTTTTCGATCAAGATGGAACCATTCGAAATATGGCTACTGAAATGGTGATCGATATCGACAGTGGTATTCAGGAAAGTAATCTAATTGTATGGCCAAAAAATATGGGAACAACTCAACAATGGCAATTGGATGGCCTATATATATTATGTCCAGGTGCAAATAAAGTTATCGATATCGAAAAGTCTCAAACTGTATCTGGTGCACCTGTTGTTGCATGGCCACACCACGCAGGTTTGAATCAACAGTGGAATATTGTTCCAAAACTTCGGTGAAATTCGAAACTCTAATAAAACTTTTCAGTTTAACTACTGTGAAATAAAAACGTGAAACATCATGAATCTCTTTCATTCATAAATCAGAGCTCCACCCATGTCAATCATATCATACTTGTAGAATATATTTTGAAGGTTCAATCAACATCACATCGAGGCTTACGAACACGAAGAGAAAGTTGGAGTCGTAAAAATCGAAGTCAAAGTTGATTCAGGTTTCCTCTATGTGTTCGCAGGCCTCAATATGACATGGATTGGATCTTGAAAGTGCATTGGTTTGTAGAAAACTCATCAAAGGAAAAAATCTACAGCGTACAAAAATTCTGATTTTAAAAAGAAATTATTGACAAGAAATTTAGTTGATTTCGTAATGACTGTTACATTGTTTCTCACGCAGTTCTCTACAGTTAACACAATCTTCACCATAGTAACGGATTCTATTGTCTCAAATTTTTCAATAAAAAATAAACAAAAGTTTCTCTATATGAAAAAGTGGAACTTTGCCGCAAAAAACGGAAGAAGTGGCAACTTTGCTTGTTTTTTATCATCTATAATATAATGTTGAGAAAAAGATATAGTATATCAATTAGACATTAAAAGTCTACTTATAAATTGTCAAATGTATCGTTCAATAAAAGAATAGCATTGAGGGTGGAGTGTGGGTGTGGATATGGGTGGGTGTAGATCATCTTCTCACTCACGTCCACACCCACACCCCAGGAGTTCCCAGGTCGAAGAATCCGACAATAAGATCTTGTGCGATATTGCAATACCTTACAAGATCTTACTGTGAAATCTTATATGATCATATAAGATCGTATGAAAGTCATATATGATCTTGTATGATTTTTATAAGATAGTCGTAAAGCCTGCACATCTGATCACATCGTACTGTACGATTCTTATATGATCTTATTGTATGATCTCATAAGATCTTGCATTATTCATACATGCTTCTATACAACTATAGAATGCATCGCATGATTGATATTCTTGCACTTTTCATCACCTCTGCCTGATTTTTCAACAGGCTGAGTTACCTTCTTCAAACTCTTTGTTTCAAGAGAAAACATTTATCGCTAAATTTTTATCATTTTACTTCGTCTCCGACTAAATTTATTTTTAAATAAAAAAAATATTTATCATTTCTACATGAAAACATGCAATGAGTAATGCGTAATTTTATCAAAAACAGATCACAGTTCGGTTTGATGTTAATTTTAAGCTCGTTCTCGAATAATCGACCACTAGTATATAGAGTAGAGTTCAATATTGAAATGGACTTAATTAATTACAAAGTTGTAGTTTGGAAAACGGTTTTAACCAAATTATATTGGATAAGATTTCCTTGATTTTATTTTAATCATAAATGAATAATTTTATTATATTTATTTTGTGTTAGTTGAAATGATCAGATAAAATAATTTAATTTAATTGTAGAAAAAATCTAGTATGTTAATTTTATTTCAATTGAAATAAAATAAAATGATAAAATTAGGTTAATTTAGTTCCATATAATGTAAATTCTAAATAATATTATCAAATTGAATATTAATTTTGTATTAAAAAAAAATATAAATGCAATAATTCTATTAGTTTAACTTTATTTCAAGTAAGATAAATCTCTTCACTTTGAATTTAGTTTATTTTCCCAGACTATTAAATAAATAATCTTATGAAAGTAAATCTATTTTGTCGTAAAACAAGTATAGTTGCATTAAATTGCTTTCATTTTATTTTGACTATAAGTAGATAATCTTCTTAGATTAATTATAACATAACTGAAATAAGTTAAGCATATGCATCAAATGAAACTAACTCCTTTCACATTGATTGAAAGTAAAATAAAATAATATTTTTCATCATTAGTTTGAGTCAAAATAAACCCGGAAATATCGAAATTCAGTCGATGAAACCAAAAAGACTAAATAAGATCGATACGAATTTCAAATATCTAAAACAAAACTGGATAATTTTGAAGAATTATAAATTAATATAAAAAGCCTAGTTGTATTTTTGAAAAAATATATGACGTCCAATTTCTTCCACCATACCAGAATATAAGACGAATGTAACGGTTTCTCGCTCATATATATAGTCTATATTAGCCATTGTCAGCTTACGTGTCCTCTACACTAGAGAATTATTATTAATTACAGTTTTACAAACAAATACAAAAATGTTTTTTTTCAATAAGAATAAACGATAAAATGAATTTAACGAGATAAAATTCAAAACAATAATAAACTTAATCAAGTCAAATCAAATTGATTAGTGGTGTGCTTTTTTTATAATAAGCATCGCCGTATACAAAACGTGTATTTGCAATTTAAAAAGAAATTATATTTCTATTAGGAAGCATTCCATCACTTAAACACGTGTAGTAATCTACATCTATAAAGCTATCGTTATAAAAACTAGTTTGCATGAGAAATATCTTAAAATTATGGTCTGGCAAGATCTTACAATATCTTACAAGACTCCCATCCTCAGATCTTGCAAGAATCTTATATCAAGAATCATATAAGATTGACGCTAGCATCTTATAATAAGAATCATATTAAATCTTAGAACAAGAAATTTGCAAGATTTCGTAAGATCATACAATCTGAATCTTACAAAATCTAATTGTCAGTAAGATCGTATAAGATCTTATATGATCCTCGTACGATTTTTGCACCTGGGTTCTTCGCTGAATATTTGACGCCACATATACTCTTGTAAGTATGATTTTAATAAAACACGGTGTATGCCCACATGCTTTTTTTTTGTTTAACTTTTATACACATCCAACTATTCTCGACATTTTGAGTATGTACTTTTGTTCGGGGGTCATCATAATGAAGAGAATGGTTTACAGTAAAATGGGCATAATCAGGTTCGTTTCGGAGCCCTCGATAAGCTGTTTATTCATCTGTTAGCACTGGTTATACAGTTTATTAACAAGAAATGAAAAAGCGTGTGTATTTATAGGGTTGTGTCATATGTTAAACAATAGTACAAAGATAGATGATCACGCCAGACGTGTTGAACAATAGCATAAAGAATGATAGTCATACCGGACGTTGAGTAATAGTATAAACAACGATGGTCACGTCGAATGTAGAATAATAGACAATTCAAAGATAACATGATAGCCAAGGGTCACCTCGATAACATCATCGGAATGTAGGAAAAGTTGCAACTCGTCACGATTTTTCTTGTCTGGCTTTCGTAACGAATTGACAGTACGAAAGCCCGCAACAGAGGTTTCGTAACGACAGAATCAGGGCTTTCGTAATAAAAAATCAGAGCTATCGTAACGAATTTTACAGGGTGATCGTAACCGGTGGTTTGATATGTGACTTCGTTACGATACCCCTGTTGGCTCGTTGCGAAAACTCTGCAACTATTACGAACTCCCTGTAAATAACAGCTACGATTGCCCTGTAAATTTTTTTACGATATCTCTATTTTTAGCGTTACGAAAGCCCTGTTTTTTCTGAAAAATTCAACTCGTCACGTGACAAGTTGCAACCTTCTCAGAATGTATAGTTGTTCCTATAATAGGAAATGAATTTTTAAACGTATTATTAGAAAGAAATCACTTACCAGCCAAAATATACTGCTAATTATGGAAACTAATGTAGGTACGTCACGTTTTTCAACTTCAACCATGAAGCATTGTTTTGTCGTGAGATCGATTGCACCAAAAACCCATTGTTGAGCTTTAAGTATGCAACCACGATTGTACTTTCTCTTTCTAAAGCAACTTTCACCGATTTTGACGACGTGTTCGAAGCCTATTTAAAATAATTTTCTTTTTCTTTTTTTGAAAAACCAAACTTTCGATTTGTACAGGATTTCGTACAATAATAAATTAATAAAAAGATGTAAAAAATAAACAAGAATTTCATTTAAAAAGTTTATAGAAATGCATAATATTTTATTTTAAAAAATCTAAAAAAAAGTAGATAATTTAATTTAGAAATTATTAAAAAAAAAGAATAGTTTAATTTAAAAAACTGACCCCAGTTAATCATAAATAAATGGATTATGAACTGAAACAAAGGGTTTAAATTACATATATAAGTTGAAGATGATCGTTTTTTTTCCTTTTCTGCACATTAGTCCAAAGTATACCTTTCTTTATCCAAGACACGCTACCGAAACATGTGTTGACACATAACGTACAAAAAATTCACTGTCTCGACACGTGGTGTTACACGTACGTCCATCATGTCATTGTGTCGACACATGTGTCGGTAGGATGTCGTACCGACATGGGATAATTTCGATCATCTCTCTATCATTTTTCGTTTCACTGCTGTCGTTGGTTAAATTTTTCGACGAATATATTTTCTTTCCGGTTCTCTATTATCTCTACAGCGAACTAGTACCGAAATGATATATATCTCTTCAATGAGTAACTCTAACATCAAAGAATATAACCGGCTAATGAAAAATAGTTGTTTATTGCGGGAGAACACTCTTTATACATATAGGAATGTGTGGAATTGAAATTCTATCTACCAACGACAAAATTAACCGTACACTTGGTTTTTGATCTAAAACATAGAGTTTATAGTTAGAAGAAACTTTCTTGGATATATATGAATAGTGCAAGTATAGATGTTTATAATACAAGTAACGTTCATCGTCAAGCGATTCACTTAGCCCTAGACTGATAGAATACATGTACGGAAGGAATAGCATAAAAAGCTACATTAAAAAAGTAATACGCAACATTGATAATATGACCAGTATACCTTAGGCGACCAGAAAACTTAATTTGGAGAATTCTCACTCTAAGTAAAGATGATGCATTTACAAATTTTATTTTTTTTATCGTTTTTGTTTTATTTTTTTTTTGCTTTTATGAATATAAATAGCGCCTAATAAGATTAGACAACAATACGATTTTTTTATAATTATATTGGCGCTATTTGTACGTACAAAAATATGATTTATATTATTCATAAAATTTGAGTTTTATTAATCAATATTTTATGCTTAAATTCACGCATTAATTCTAAACTATTAATAAATTAGATATTCATTGATACAACATTGCACAATCAATCTTACAATAATGAATAATTTAAACGATTTCTTTAAATCCATACTGCTCATTTGGTCTGACTCTCACTAATTAAATGCTTGTGTAAGTAAGCCGTTTTACATCACTACCCAAATTATAGTTATTCCATTGACATTTTACCCCTGATTATTATGGGTTCATTTACATCAGTCTTTAGATGGTCATTTGTGCCATAGTTACCGGAATAGTTGTTTGTACCATGATTGCTATATGGTCACTTGTGCCATAGTTATGTGGTCGTTTCTACCAAAAAAATGACCGTTTGTGCCATAGTTACATGCTCATTTGTACCATAGTTACCTAGTTAATTTTAGTAAAAAAATGGCCGTTTGTGCCAAAAAAATGGTCACTTGTGCCAAAAAAATGGCCATTTGTGGCACGAAAATGGTCACTTGTGCCAAAAAAGTGGTCGTTTATGCCATAAAAATGGTCACGTGTGCCAAAAAAATGGCCATTTTGACTGCGTTACCGACAGACAGACGGACAGACAGACAGACAGACACAGGTGAATTTCGGTTTCTAGACGCTAGCCTTTCAGTCTTGGGAATAGAAAGAAAATCTTATTTTATTGGCTTTGCGCGCCATTCGAAATATATATTTATTTTTATTTTAACGATCACATAGTTACCATATGGTAACCATACGTGTTACAGACAGACAGACAGACACAGGCGAATTTCCGTTTCTAGACCCTATACTTTCAGTCTAGGGAACAAATAAAAATCTAATATGAAGATAGAAAGTGTTGATATAGTTTCTGAGTCTTTTTAATACATGCTTGAATAACATTTCATGATAAATCATTTAAAGCTTCATCGACAGCATTCTCTAGTTTACGTTGTGATTTTGGATTCTTGGTTTTAATTTTTTGTTTGATAATGTTCCAGACTAATTCGACAGCATTAAAATCAAGACTATAACCTGGCCATTCACATAATTCAATATTATATTGGTCACACTATCGCTTGAATTGAGCACTTCTGTGGTATTTAACCCCATTAGAAATATATAGAAATTCATTTAATTTTCGTAAATTTTCCGATAACGCTTCATTAACTGTATCACAATATGTGTCACTATTTAATCAATTATCAAATCGGCAGAAGACATAACCATTCCACCAAATAAAGCCAATTAAATTCACATGTGCTCGCAAAGATGATATTTCTCTCTTGGGTGTTGATTCTCCTCGTTTACACCACAAAATCTGTTGTGTATTTCTTAAACCCACATAACATTCATCTTCAAAAATATACTTCTTGATGTTAACAAGATAATGTGCTGCAGCAAATTGATATCGTTTTTGTTCATTTCTGTTGTTGCTCTTGACTTTAACAAGAGACTTACGAGGGCAATTACCAAGAAATAAACGATAACGTTGTATCGTGCGTTCGGTAGTGTTGGAGTGTGTGAGTGATAATAATTCAGCGGCAGTAGCTGATCTGTTTTGTTGTATAGTTAGATCAAGTTGTTTAATTTGTGTTGAATCGAGTACAGGTGAACAACCAGCAGTATATCTATCTGTATAATTTACATCATTATGGCGATGATAATAATCAATGACGCCGAATATTGTACTACGGTGACACTTGAAGGAATGTGCTACTTTTGAGATATTTATAGAGCTTTTTTTCGCTAACAGATGATATACCAGCGTTGTTCTTCAGTTAGTCCATACATTTTCAATAGAATCATCGAGCAACGAAATAGGGAAGAAACACAAAATATACAAAAGTAAATATACAGTAACCGACCATTAACTAAATTTTTATTTGTATTATAAACATCTATATCTGTACTATGCATATGTATCCAAGAAAATTTCTTCTAACTATAAACTCTATATTTTAGATCAAAAACCAAGTGTATGGTTAATCTTGTCGTTGATAGTAAGTATATTTTTCCATGAATTTTATGATAATAAAAAGGTATTTCGATTGAAACAGTCTTTTAAAAAGCAAAGTTAGATTGACGATTTGAGTGCATGAAGATGCTGTGGATCTCTTTTGACGAAGACAGCATTCGGTTCGAATACAATCCAGTCACATATACCTGTTTCATGAAATCCCATTTTAGCCGCCAACTCGATTGATTTTTGATTATTTAAAGCTGTATGCCCAAATACACGCTCCTGCATTTTAAACATTTCTGTCGTCAACCGAACACTCAACAGAGACGCGAGTCCAAGTCGACGAGCTTCAGAAAGTGTATATACCATGTCGAAAGAACCATCGTATTGCAAGAGTCGCCAACCAAGTAGTTTGCCATCACGATATGCACCTGTTTTTTAAAATTTAGAATTAAGTTTGTTTTATATTGTTGAAGAAAGCTTTAAAAGGAAGAAGCGTTCATTTTGAGAACACTTTCAAAAAAAAATCATATGGATAGTTTCACAGAATATTTCAAAGGCGTTCTCAAAGATGTAAGTGCAGACACCATAAACCAAATTATACTGAAAAGGTACTAAGATGTTGAAGTTCAAAATCTGCACTTTCTTCCTTGCAGGTGTTCTCCAACATGAAATCTTGATCAACATAAAACTACATTGACATAAATAGACCAGAACTTACCCACGCTGCATAATTTTTTAATACAAAATTGAATTTGAGCTACGGAATACAAATCAGATGATTTGTAATCGTCAGCTTCGATAATGAAGTATGCATCTTCTGGTTTCAATGGTCGCATTTCAACCCCTATAATTACAAATTCAGAATGATTTTATATATTTTTCTAAGTGTATCGCTACCTTGTGGGACTGTTGTTGGAAATGTTTTCAATTTTTCCATAAAAACATTTTTATCCAATTCAAATTGAATATATGTCCAGATTTCGAAATTACCAATTTTCTTCTCTTCTATGAATTGTTCGATTACTGATGTTATATAATGATGTTCAGTAGCACAAAACATAAGTTTCTGATTCCATGGAACACATTTTGTTAACATTTCGATAAGAATATTCTTTGTATATTCTTTGTCACAAACAACCGCAACATTGCGAGTATAATTTTGAATAAGATTCCAATTGTGAACGAGACCAGGCGTAGAATACAATACTATAACACATTTGATTTCAGTTGGATGATTAACAAAGACCTGTGGATAAATGTCTTCTCGAGCGACTACCTTCGAGTAGACATAAGTGAGTAGTTGCCAAGGAAGAATCGATTCAGGTAATTGAGCTCTCTACATAGAATATTTAAAAAAATCTATATTACTGAAATATTTTAAAAGAAAAGAAAGAATTACCAAAAATTTTAATACTGGTAAAAGATCATCTGTGTTGCAAATATTTACTTCGATGCACATGTTTTATTTCTTCGTCGTATTCACTTTCTCTATAGAATATGATAAAATGAAACGCTTCCAGAAGCAGTATCACAAATGAAAGTAGACTAAACTATTTTTCATTCCTTACGCAAATAATTTAGTCAATGTACGTGCACGTTTTCGGCGCATCGGTAGATTATACACTATTTTTACCTTTTCTTAAAACATTGCATATTGTATGTCAGATGATAAGAATGCCTTAAAAGGAATTACAAGGTAATTTTACAATAAATATGGATGTATTAATGACTTGTCACTCTTATATATCTCTTTTACAAATTTCGATTGTTTCTTTTTCAAAAAACTATAGAGATTTGGTAAGATTGTATTGTATTAGTCAATGGAGACATCTTGATCATACATCAATGAGTTATCGACTGACCTCGTAGCAACACTTTGTGAAGGTATAGAAATTGAAACTACTATTTCTATAGGACTTCCTTGTGTTATATAGGAAATATATAGAACACTGATTTTCACTATGAAAAGTCTTTCGGGACCTAGGAGAGTGGGTGGGTGTGGGTGTAAATGAAGATGATTAACTAATATCAACACTCACACCCACGCCCACCTTTTCGTCTAGTCTAAATTATTTATTAATACTTTTAAATTTTAACATGGTTACTTTTCAAATTAAAATAAAAAAATCTCCTTGGTTAAAGACACTCTTTTCTTACTAACAAGGTAATATTCCTAAGTACCCATTCGCTTTTGAGGATCTGGATGTGATGAGTATGGATGATACCCACACTCACATCCACATCCTCATCCTGTTCTACACTTTAGTAAAAATTGTTTTGTTTTTTGACCGGTAAAAAAAACTTTGTGAGAACACGAAAAATAAATTTGTTTCTGCTGTTTTCAGCTGGATTATCTCTTATTCAAGCGCTGATACTGATTTATCAAGTGAATTAATTAATGAGATAAAAATTAAATGAAATTTAAAAGAAAAATTTTGTTCTGAAGAACTGTTATTTGATGTGCAATCTTTCTTTTCTAAGTTTTGTATGAATGTGTATCTGAATTCTGTTGTACGACATATAGATGTATATTGTATTCGATTACTCATTTTCTCATCGTTTGTAGTTTCTTTTTTACATTGACAAAAGAAACAAACTCAGAATTACAAACAGTCTTCTTTTTGTCGACATCAACGATAGACAGACATTCGGAGGTCAGACATGCACAATGCGTCCTGATTAAGAAAGATTAATTCTACAATTTTAAATGAGAACGATTTTTTTTTAAATATTTAAACATCCCAGGTAAAAAAAACGTGAAAAAAACCTACTTTTAAATACTCTCAATATTAATTTAGTAAAAAAATTAACTTTTCTGACTATTTTTCACTTTTTTTAATACATGTTAGTACTTTTTTTCACTTTTGGAAGTACTTATTGGTACGTTTTCATTGATGAAGTCTATTATATTAATTTTTATACTTTCTAAAATACTTTATTGTAGTTTTGAGTTTCCAAGAAATACTCTATAGTATTTTTTACAAGTACTTTACAGAATTACAAAGCCTTCCATTGTTTGTGAGTAAAGAAATGTTTAAAAAAAGAATTGTCTCTAAAGTATACGTGCTATTAAGAATACTCTTTTTTTTACATCTTCTTGGTTTATTTTATCATATTAGTCAAATAAAAAAAAAAGTAACATATTACTCTTGTATATTCAAAATTATTGTGGTAGAGAAAAAATGTACGACTTTACAAATCGCTCTACTCTCATTTTTCTTCCAATGATCACTGGATTGAGCAAATGATTTCAAGTAAAGTGACATACATATACCCTATTTGTATGGTTATTTTATCAGTGACTGTTGTGAATCCGCCATCGGGAATAAAAGGTTAAAGATGTTTGGCTTAATCTGTATTAATTATAAAATCTCCGATCATCTTAATACTAACTATAAATGAGATTAAAATCTCTATCATAGGTAATGTATTTCAATAATGCAATGTTGCAGCTAAAGCATATTTTATTTTATATCATGAAAAAAAACTTAAAGTTAGAGTAATATTTCGATATTTATTATCAAATGTCTTCATCCGACGTGAGTTTGAGAAAAAAAAAAAGATAATTATTTTGACGTTGAAATTTTAGTATATATTGTTTATTTCGATCTAATTCAATATAATAATTATAACATGAAATTGTGTATGATATTCTATGTGGCTGAGAGTAAATTCTACTATACGATTATAATAACAAGATCAAAAAATGTTGTTATAAATAAATCATGGGAACAAAATATATTTTCAATATTTTGTTGTTTAATATAAATATTCATAAATTTAATAAATGATTGTATTTCATATCTGATAATGACGTTCGATTATAAACATCAAAATATTATTAAAACTTTAAAATTTTTTTACTGAAATCTTAATTCTATTCTTTTTTCGAATGAATGTCATTTATTTTCTAACAATTCTATGTTAGAAATATGCAAGATCATACTACTCCACCCAGCAGAATAAGATAGAGTAAAGACTAGAAAATTTCTCTCAGTCTCAGGGTACAGAGTACGAAGAAAAGCTTGGCATGTACACATCTCTATCCTATATTCGAGTGTCATCAATAATAATTAATGCTTTCATAAATTTTAAGATATATATGAAAACGAGTTGCAAAACAAGAAATATTTGTTTTGTTATTCATTCAATTAAAATATTTCATTTCAATTTATTTTTATTTTATGTAAAAGAAGAAAAAAAATGAAAGTTAACAAATGAATATATATATATATGTGCATTCTGGTTGGCTAGTGCAGAATTGCTTGATTATCCGAAGGAATATATACAATGAATATTTACTGATAGAGATTAATTGAAAAAATTTAATTGCTCGGGTATCTTTTTCATTGCTTTATACAGCTGTTTGAGGTGTGGCACCAACAGGAGCTACAGGAGTTTCTTTGATTGTTGATTGATCACCACTCAGATGACCTTGATTTTCTGCATCAGCTTTTTTTCGAGGATCACTTGCTGGAGTTTCTTTTCCAGCAATTTCTGCTCGAGCAATTTCACCTGCTTTAATTGTTTTGTCAGCTATTCATATTAGAAAATAAAGTTATTTGAAAAATAAAAAAAGAATCTATGTATCGATATACTTACTGATACCAGAAGAACTCATTATTTAGAAATTACAGATAATTCTAAAATAATGCAATCAACCTAAGAAAAATTACTTTCAAATGTAAAAGCTGATAGCGGTATTCCTTTGGAATTAAAATGTAAAACAAGATGTGACTGTCCTGGCTAATCATGCTTAGATTATTTTGTTCTATCTATTTTTGAGACACATTTCTTCAACATTCATTTAATCCTCCAGAAATATAATAAGGAAATAATTCATACATTATAACGAGATGTTATTGATATACGTTCTTGGATCGTATATCAACGACAACTGTCAGCGTGTGTGACGGAATGCACATCTAGATGGACATTTGACTAAAAATGAAAATCATGCTTTTTCAATATTTCGAAATATAATCTATCTAATGGTGTAAATAAATTTGTCACAATTCTCAAAGAAACTGGAAAACTAGTTGCTCAAAAATTAGTCTGAAAATCGTCATGTCATTGAGAAAATTGATATCTGATAAAACTAAACTTTTCAACAGACCAATCAAATACATTTTCTGAATCTACAAGCCGAGTTCTGTATAATAGTAAAAACTATTATTTAATTTGCACGTTTAACTTCTGCAAACAAGAAAAAATAATCTTTTTTTCTACATTGATATTGTTTTGATCGAAAAATTTTATTCCTTAAAAATGCTTTTCTACATCATATCCAATCATTAATGAGCAAAGAAACCTATTTCCGAACAAGAAAGTCACATGTCCGTCTACCATACGAAAAATGCATACTGTGATGGAAAGAGTATTATTAAGGTAATTGTGTACATTCCTTTTAGATCGTACTTCACAAAATTAATGTTACTATTTCCGAATGGTTATTTATTGATATCGTTTCTGTATAAGTAGAATCTTATGAATGATAAACGTATTAGCCGCGATGCTTTTATATTCCTTTGTTTTTCCGTTCTTTATTATTTTTTTTTTGCATAATCGATTATTTTGTTGGATATATCTAGGAATTTCGTATTTAGGTTGTTTTGTTGTACTTTTTCCTCACAGAATTAGCTAGTAAAAAATATGTACACGTGATGTGACAGAAATAATCATGCATACAAATGTGTATTTATTCCAGTTCACTGATAATTTTGAAAAAAAAATACAAGGAGACAATAACATAATGTTTGTTCTATATTTGGATTAGATTTGGCTTATTTACATAAAAAAAATTGACAATAGTAATTGTATTGATTTATTATATTGTTCATATTCTTTTTATATTTATTTGTTTTGTTTTATCGCTTGACCTTAATGGTCCTAAAGAGACAGTTACGTAGTAGCAAGCCTATCTGTTAGAGGAATATACAATAATATCAACGAAAGAAAAACACAAGAATTAATATCTTTCAAGGAAGACAAAACAAGAGTAGAACATAATGCAGAAGATGACGTATGGTATTTAAAGAGATGAGTTCAAAAGAAAACAAGAATGATTATCTATAGTAGAATGTTTCTGAAAATTTATCATAGCATCTAATATCTTTCACATTAATAATCTCTATGAAGTCAGATGAACCATGATTTGCTAGCCAGTTTAAGACTCAGTCAAATACATCTACATGTAAGATAATAATTCGATTGTTTCTCTACTTGCAACTCGCAACGATACATATTTAAGCATGATTGCTCGAGCAGCAGATAACTGTCCAACGATTTAACAATTCTTTTTAAAGATATTTTGTTCGATATGCCTAACATAAAGCACCAAGTGTATATTCATCGTAAGTGAATACGTAAAACAAATTTGATTGTGTTGACTATAGCAGTTTTTTTTGACTAGCGTTATTTAATAATGATGATGCTCAATTTTGTTCTTATTTTAGATTCTTTTTTTTTCAACTAAATAAATTTCTAAGAAAAATTCATTTTGTATCTTAAATAAATTATCATCTGCATAAATCACGTAAATATATTTATTCTTACATATATAATTTACACTTCATGTATTGAATAATCATCCGAACAACAGAACCTCATTTATGATTAAGACATACAAATTGAGATATTTATAAATGAATAATATCTAGAGTTCTGTGAAATAGACACGAATTTTGAAAAATCTTCATTATTCTATTATGTAAGTAAGGTCTGTCGTATACAAAATTTTATGACCAAACTCGAGCAAGTTCAGAACCAACGTAACAGGCTCTATCCGCAAGACACTCGGAACCGATATATTCTGAAAATAAAAGCGGAACAGAGCAAATGGAATTCGGGACATATGCTGTTGGGTTGGTTAAGGTAAAACGATAAACAACTGCGGAGATTACATTGTTCTTTCTATCGATTACTTTCCTTCGTAAACTGAATGATTGTTCTGATATCTATGAAAGGATGTAGTACCATATGAAGGACATATGTGTGTTCTTCTTCTCTCGTTAATATGTTATTGTTATCTAGTAAATTCTGAATGATGAAACATTTGGTTTGCCGTTATATTCATTAAAAGATTAACAAGTAGAAATACAATGGATATTGAGTAATATGAACAAGAATAAACAATTAATTAAAACTAAATTTATCGGTAATTGATAATGTATGAATTATTGAATCACATGATATTTTACATATCATTACACTAGACTTTATAATTATTAATTGATATTACTGATGACTGAGAAAACAAAAAAAAAATTCCATCTATTGTTGATATCTAAAAATAGATTTTTGTTAATTCACATAAATTATGGCATTATTTGATATTTTGACTTTTTTTTCTCAAATTTCCATTTAAAAATTTTATTAATAGATGAAAACTGAAATTTTTCTCATATTGAATTATTATTATATTAGATTTATATTTAAATTGAAAAGTAAATCTATAATTAAATCTATCTCGTGACTTTTCAGTAATTTTACGACTATTTTGTCAATTTATCAATGAATAGAACTCGATGATTATAACGATAACCACAGAACATCTGGATGAGATATTCTTGTCAACCAAACGTCCTTAGCACGTGTACATAACATTCTGTACGCGTGGTGGTACGTTTAGTACTTATTGGATAGAACAATAATGATAGTTGACATGTACTAGCAACCAAGATTTTTTTTTCTGTAGTTTACTAGAGATTATTGTATATCATAATATACAACTTTATTTATAAATATCAAGAAATGAATATAATATTTTCAAAAAAGAAAAAAAAATCTTTGAATAAACTTTATTCTGAAATAAATCAAATTGATTGAATTAAAAGAAACGAAATAAAAAAAAAATTATAAAAATTGATCAATGTCTACAATTATAATATATGTATCAAATTAAACAATAATGTCTTTTGCAATAGGTAAATTCTTGAAAAATTGAAGAAGTATATTGACATAAGTATAGATTACGTATTGTCATCTGACGTTTGTCTAAATAATCGATTGTACCATCAATAAGATGCTAAACCAAATGACCAAGTATATAAAATTTAACAAGAGCATAATATGAAACATGAACATTATTAACAATAATTATTTCTTATTCAATTAATAGAACTATAAGACATTGTTTATTAACCTCACTTATATCAATAATTTTTTTTCCTAAATTAAGGATAAAGTCTAAACGGTTTTGAACTAATTGTACTTTGATGTAGTTTGCCTCATTTTTGTATTCATGATATGTTACTGCATGAAGTGTAGGGACGTATTTTCCCTCATTTTGGTCTGACACTGTCTCGATTTGATCAACAAAACTTGTGGTTATGAAGCAATTAACTTAGTGCTAGGCTTAGATTTACGTACTGCTGAAATAATAGTTTCTACTTAAATTGAACAAAACTTGTGTGCATATAACCATTTCTGCCACTTATTTTACTTATTGTAGAAGTCGATGGTAAATCCAAGTTAGAACAAAAAAATGTGATTTATAAATTAAGAATCACTTCACCATTTTATTTTTACTTTCAGTTACTTTTTTTTGTGAATAGTTTACATTTATTTGAAAAACTAAACCTCTAAGTCTCTCAAAGATATTAACTTTTTTCTTCGTTGCATCTTAAGAAAATAAAGGGGACTAAATTGACAAACATGCAACTTTCATCTTTTCTTATGTGACCTGTTTGAAAGAAGAAACCAACTAAATAATGTTGGACGAAATGAGTTAATGTTCACTTTCTTTCGCACCAATCCCATAAGAAAAAATAAATCAAAATATACAATCAATCGTACACTTATCATTTTGTTCTCTTACATTTTACAATCAACATTTTTCTAAAAACATTTCCAAAGTTTGCTTGTCGATAACATTACCATATATCGAATCGAATCGAATTATTTCGATGTGTCGGTGTGAGTGTGGGTATAGATGTGCCTTAGGATGTGAATCCGACCGTTGGAATAATCGTACCCATACCCACTTCCACATCCTGTACCACACGCTTACACCCGTCTTCTTATGAAAACCTTGCACAGAAGAACGATCCATCAGTTGAACATTGATAGTATTGAATGGCCGTAACTGGAGAATCAGGCAGTAGAATAGTCGAGAAAGAAGAAGATGGAGAATAACATAAAGAATATTTTGTTGAGGATGAGTGATAAAAGAAGTAAAAAATGAAGGCAATGTTATTTTACGTTTCTCTGATCGTTCTCTGTGTTTCACAGTGAGGAGAGATCGTTATCACTTGCAGAGAAAACAGAAAACATATCTCAAGGAGCTCTTGCGAAGGTAAACAGGATGTAGATGCGTAATCTATCCATAGCCAATCTAGCGTCATGACCACTTATAAGAGCATAGATTTGTCCTAAACTGTTGCGAACATCAGTTTGATCCACGTTCTTTTTATCAAGGAATCCTTCACAATAGATAATTGACCTCTCGAATTCGCCCACATACGTCACAAGACGCACAAATAGGAATTTGAAACTCTATCGTTCTGATTCTCTATCGTAATAGCAAAGATATTCACTTGTGAACTCAATTATACAAAGGATAGAAAGCAGTACATGTAATAAAATTTTACATTACTTATTTTTACTTCCTTTGAATTTCGATGAACAAACAGATTGAAAAAGATATGCTTCAATCGGGAATCGATTCCATGACAGCTATGGCTATGGTTGCGACTGGGTGTGGGGTGTGAGTATAGGTGCGGATTTGGATTGAGAGACAACATACATCGACACACACCCACACCCACTCTTAACTCCATAGAGATTGCGCTGATAAGCTTTTAAATTCGTGTTGCATGACGTTAGTTGTATGATATTTGTTTGCCTCAGAAATGACAGCTTCAGCTGCAATGCTTCGCAATTTGTTTATATATTTTCTGTCTTGAAGACATACACATATACACATACAGACATACATACAATCTTTACAGGTCTAAAAAAGTCGGTCATTTTCATGAACCTACAACTTTTTTCTTTTATGTCCTAGTCTCGCACATCGCTGGTCATATTTAATAGTGTGCAATTTCTTCGACAGTCATTGTGTTTGTTCGTTCCGGTATCGATCAGGCGCAGTGTCTTCTGTATGAGGTACAATTTGGTTGTTGTTTAATCTGTTGACCTCTTGTTCCCATCGGTTTAAATGAGCATTAATAAGTACGTAGAGGACTTGCTTCCGAAAACGCTTTGATACACAACAATAAATGTAGAATGGACTCTAAAATTAGATGAAAAACGGGGGGATTGTTTTGTGTCTATGCTATACATGAGACTTACTGCAAAGCTTTCGTAGAAAAAGTAAAGTGCAGCATTGTAAATAAATTGATAGCGCATCATTTGTTCTGGCTCTATGACCGGTGTATTTTGTTGGTAGATATAGACTACAATAAAGGGAAAAGCTAAGATCACATTGATTAGAACTTGTACAAGAACCATTGCAGTCAATTGTTGATCTCGACTCAATCGTACAATATGCACTTGACGAGTAGCTAAAGTGCGAACATTATAAAAAGCCAGTAGAGCAAATGTGATCATAATGAAAGTGGGTAAACATTCAAGAAGAATTGGAAAATAGAAACGACTATAATATTTCGAATAAGCTGAATTTAGAATTAAACAGTTGCCAGAAGATGTCTCGTAATAGATGAGAAGTAAAATACTATGCAAAACCCAAATGAGAGTAGCAATAGCAGTGTTTCGATGAGCTAATCGTAAACTACTCAAATGCGGGTGAGTAATTGAAAAGAATTGATCGATTGTTGCCAAACATATGCTGGTCAAAGACATAATTATACACAATGATACGGCAAAGGTGCGAATCTTGCAAAACCATGATACGCCTAATGGATTCAATTTGAAGCCATCAGCAAGAGATCGAAAGAGAACTCCAAAAACCATTGCCCCAATATTGGCAATTGAGACGATTGTTAGATAAAATGCACATGAAGTTTCTCGAAATGTTTTTAATGACGTGAAAACGATAATATTGAGAAATCCGCCGACTATTCCTGTAATAAAAACAAATAAGCCCAAGTAGATACTGATCTGTTGGTTGGCGTTCCGAAAAAACTCCGTAGTCGACGACGATGACATCAATCTAACTTGCAATCAAAGCACTGAAAACAAAATACGCACACTTATATTAAACACAACTTCTAACATTTTCTAATAATGTTAATGAGGTCTTTTTTTATGTGTATTACTGTCAGATTTTCATGCAGGCCCTACATTTTCTATTATGGAGTTGTGACATGCACGAGATACACCTGCGTATATATAGTTTTACTCTAGTTAAACATAGATATATCATCAGTACAGAGAGAATGACAGTTCCGAACCGTCAAAGTCATTTAGATATATGACATTTACAAGCGCTGATGATCACATTCTAATTATACTAGAGTTGGAATATAGTCAATGATAATTCGAATCAGATCAACAGATATAATATGAATCCATGGGATTTATACCACTTTTCTGGAAAAAGCTTTTTTGTCATTTTGAGTCATAAGCTAGACCGAAGAATACTGGCAATTACTAGTAGTCAAGATGAAAAGTACCACTTGTACGTAAATTTCCGAGATCTAGGTCATTTTTGAGGAATATTAACGGCAAAAAGCCTCTGACATATTCCTCTCTATCGTGTTTTCATAGAATGTTTATTAAGAATGGCCTAGATTTCGAACCGAACATGTTTCATTCCAGCTGCATACTATTTCCGACAGATTTCTGTCTAGCTGACTTCTCAAAATAGAAAAAAGAAATTTTTGTTTCAAATCAAAATCATTTTCCAAATTGTGATATAAAATCTAAATGAAATCTACAACATCGAGAAACGAATTACAAACGTTAAAGGTGATTTCGTTCTCTACGATGCAGGTTTTTTAATTGTTGATAGTAAACGAAAAGAAGATGTGGCTATAGCCAATGGTTAATCTATCATGAAAAGTTTTTCCCATTGTAAAGAAATCATAATAGAACTATCACCTTATAAGAGATAAAAAGAAAGAGGATATAATATCATTCAACCATGCCAAAATGAAAACATCTTTACTGGCCAGTAAGTTATCGACCGATGAATTCTACTAATTTTGTAACTTGATGCAAAAAAAGAAGAATATATACTGTCAGAAAATTCAACTCCAATTTAAGTTCATTCATGTCAAAAGATGTGTACTCGTGACTACAATACGCAAATTCGGATCTTCAGAATAGAAATGTACGAAACGAAGTTTTCAGTCTCAGTCTCATAAATTTTTCGACATGTTATCCCGATCTTCTTCTTTCTATATTGAACTTTATTGTAGCATGAATAGTTCACAAAAAAAGGGAAAGACAACATCGAACTAGTTTTTGCCAAAAACATACAGTGCCCTTCCAGAGACGCACCGTTAGTTGAACATACTACCAACGAAAAAATGATTGCGAATCGTATTTTTGGTATACAATATAGAATTTTTGATCACTCAGACTTGAGCCTTTCTGTAGAAGATTCGCCGTGGAATTCCCTACAAAACTATATATTCTGTTCAACGAATATTATCTCCGTCGGTCTTTTAAAACAGTAAAACTTTCTGAACCACATACGAATAATTTCCAAGATTGTTATTTTTTTCAATTCTTTTTGAACTTGCATTTTTTTTTCTCGCATTACTTTTTGTTGTGTCATGTCACGTTTCCCGCTCATAATTTGAACTAATTGATATGACACAACAAACAGTAATATGAGGAAAAAAATCCAGAATTAAAAAAAATTGAAAAAATGATAATCTTGAAAATTATACGTAATTGATCTTGATAATCTTCTTCGGACAAAAAAAAACTACCTTTTTTCATTTCATTTTTTCATCAGTTAATATGTTGTTTTAGTGAAACAAAATATACCACAAGATGCAGCGTGAAAAGAACTATTGTTTACAAAATTAACAAAAATTCTGTGCGACTATTTTTTGACACCGGGATCAAAATCATCTTCTGATGCATGATCAATTCATTGTCTTTTTGTTTTGAATAATGAACTGTATCTAAAACCATAATCGATGGCCAAATAATGAGATAAAGTTAAAAACAAAGATTCATTAATTGATGGCATTAAGAAAGGAATTGATCATATATCAAAAAATGATTTTGATTGCAGCGTCAAAAATTAGTCACACAGAATTTCGTCTATTTTAAACACACAAGATTAATATTTAAATAAAGGGTGTGAGTGTGGCGTGTGGATGATCTTCTATTCTCTCAGAGCCACGCCCACATCCACACCCTGCGAGCATCAAATTGAACTCAAAAGGCGTCCATTCAAGAGCTCTCGTCGAGATCTATCTAAAGTCATCATTGGTTTAGTTGGACCGGCAGGCGAGCAAATCGAGACGGTTTATTCGGTTTTTTTCGGTTGTTTCATTTAGTTTTTGCAGTAAAGTGGGATTTTTATTGCGATGGAAGGTTTTTTCGGGAGAAAAGTAGTCGAATCGATAGATCTCATCGAGATCTACTTGGAACCGGCTTCAGTACGAATCGCGCTGGGAAATACTCGAATCCTGATCTAGGATATCCTATGTGCTGTTGATGAAGATTTACCACAAAGCTTCATCAAGCATACATACAAAGTTGAGAATATTTTCAAATCAGCCGATGCTATTGTCGAAAACAATATTGAGCCACAATTGATTGAAATTGACGAAGCAGAAGATTCAGCAGCAACAGATGACAATGAGTCTGGTATTTCTGAGTGATAATTTGTATTCGTCCCTCTTCTGTACCATTTACACTTGTGACAACTTCTCTGATGCATACATATGTCGTTGTGATCAAATATACAGAAAAAAAAATAAACATGAACGAGTAAAAAATGAATGTTTCTTTTGAATCGATTAGTGAAGATCGACAGAAATAGACATACACGAGATGATGTGACGAAAATCAAAGATCTTCAATCATCTAACTAATAACGTTACAATAATCAGTCGATTCTATTACCTTTATGGATGAGAGGTCTGAGGCAGAAAATTTTGAAAATTAATCATCATTCGATTTCAGGAGATTTTTTCTTGTATCTCAGAGACACATGAGAGAAGACTGTAACTTTCAACGTTTATAGAGCAAATGCTCGGCGACAATTTGGCTAAATTGAAATTAAGAATGTATGTAATCAAAAGAGCCAGTCAGAGTTTTATAAAAAAAAAAACATTTGCACAACTTCTATAAAACTTCCAAAGCTCATTGACTC
Organism: Rotaria sordida; assembly: GCA_905250125.1. Taxonomy (NCBI): domain Eukaryota; kingdom Metazoa; phylum Rotifera; class Eurotatoria; order Philodinida; family Philodinidae; genus Rotaria; species Rotaria sordida. Next base: position 30,475 of record CAJNOL010001370.1, on the reverse strand, counting down.
TCAGCTATACAGGTACTCCCAGGTACCCTTTGTCTAACGGTGAAAACTGCAATTCGATAGCTATCAGCGTTGCAGAGTTATTAAACAAACAATCGAGTCCACTTTATTTTGAAATGGATAATAGTTTTCTTGTTCTTCATTTTTTTTTGTTGTGTTTTTTTGTGTATTGCTTCTTCTGCTATTACCTATTGTTATTGAGATTGTTTGTTTCCAAGTTTGAATAGCTGCTTCAAAAAAGAACTTAACCAATATTGGTTGAAAAATAAGCCGCATTATATTAAAAAAATATGCCTATTTTCAATCGGCAAGAGAACTATATTAATTCGTCTATTTCAAATAATATTAGTACCAATTGATGCTGAAAATTGACGTCGATTTGAACAATTAATTGAATTTGTTGTTTTTGTTCCTTTATTTTAATTAGTAGCTACTTTACGTAGAAAAGAAAATGAAAAAGATAAAAAAAATGCTATAGATGTGGGGTGTTGGTGTGGCTGTCGACATTCATCTACGCGTTAACGACATCCGCAACCACCCACACATCGTCTTACCGAGTAATCGAAACTTTGATGAGTTATGAGATGTTAAAACATGTTTGAGCAATGGAAATCGACTGTCCGATAGTATGCAGTTTTCAAGTGCTAGAAATTTGATGACTATCGAGACGCTCGAAATTGGAACACAACGAACAAAAAATGCATATTTAAAATTTTTGATCTCCTCCGCATGCTGCCCACCGTATGCTTTTCAAAGTTTGTTTGGAAAGGAGCAAAGTGTTCGAATTATTAGTTTTGGTGAAAAATTGGCGATATAGGAAGTAATTGATGATTTATTCTAAACTAATGTTGTCGTTTGTAAAATTTTTACGTTGGTAATATATTTTTTCAAAAATTATGTGAATAAGATGTACTCATTAAAGTCGAAAACGATTATCTGACATGACTAATAGTTTATTTTTTCCTTTCGTATAAATAGTTAGATTCTTATGTAAAATAATATCTAAACTGTTTTGATAAAAGAATGACTCTGAATTTCTGCTATCAAACATGAAAAAAAAAAGAATAAATAGTAGCTAAAACCTTGAAGATATATGTAGGACAAACAAAATTTTAACTTCAAACAATATTTAACGTTTATAATTTTAAGAGCTTTGACTCTTGAAACTTCATAATTTAAAAATTTAATACATAATCATTCGAAAAACAATGAAAAAATTTCTGATCATAATTATTTTATTCATGATCATATCAATCTGTAAATCAGAGCAAGAAGATCAACATATTATTCATGCTCTATTTGGTGATATATATAAAAATGATATTGTTTATTATGGATTCGTTGATCTGGATAAATCCGAATACAATATATTAAGTACAGTAAATGTCGATGATGTTGGAAATCCTCAAAAAAGAAAACATCAAATTGTACCATTGACATATGATCCTTCAAATGATATTGTATTTATGTCAGCTATAAATAATCAAAATAAAACAATATTAAGTGTAATTGATGCTACAAATGGTATGCTTTTACATACATTTAATTCAATTCCTAATGAAATTATTTCTCTTCAATATGATATATTCAATAATAAATTATTTGCACATGCTGAAACTAATGATAAAAATTTAACACAAATTGTAGAAATCGATACAAATAATGGAAATTTTAGGACAAATATCTGGAGCTAAACCAACTGATATATCAAGTTATTGTCCAATTTGTAGAACATATTTTCTTATTATGTTTGAAAATAATCATTTTATGTATGCTGCTGTTAATACGAGCGATGGTGGTGGAATTAGTTGGAGAGTACCATTAAATTTTTCTCCTCTTAATATCAGATTTACTTATAAAACTTTTTCAATGTACTCTGCCTATATAAATCAAACAGATAGAACGACTTTACAAATTGGAATAGTAGACAGAACAACAGGAAGTATTGAAAAAGTTGTTGGAACTGTTTCTAATCAAACTAATTTATTATTTACTCAATTTTCGGCATTTGATATAGCTAATAGTTTATATTATACATCAAATATAATGACTGTGCCTTATTCTAATGGAATATCTTATCTTAATGTGAATACATCAGAAACAAAGAGAATTTCTTTACCAGAAAGTAACTACAAATTCTATGCATGGTTTATTAAGCAATTTGTTCCATAAAATAAAACTTATGTGATTTTTTTTTCTTTAAAAACTTTTCGTATCAAAAATAAAATCTATCCCTTCACAATAATTTATATCAATCTAGTCTCATATGAATATTTAATTATAAAAAAAAAAGTTACACTCGATCAAATGAAAATGGAAGATTTTTTCTAAGCGTTAACCAATAGAATATAACATTATACGCACACACACAGTCCAACAATGAGCAAGAGGGCGATTTGTGTGACCAAAATGTAGATAGATATTCAACATTTAGCCACTAAATCAAACAATCCAATGTAATTACTAAATTTTGCTCTTTGTTACAAAGATAATCACTAAAACGAACAAGAGCGTTGGTGTGGACGTGTGGGTGTGTTTCTTCCCGTAATCTACACCCACACCCACATCCATTAATAAATACGGGTGTGGGTACGAGTCTTTACTTCATTCGCCCACACACTCACACCAACATGAGCACTCTTAAAATTTTTATAATCAAAATTAAGGTACCTGATCGCTATATCTCCTATTGCTATTATTATAACAGTATTTATAATCATACACATCCGAGAGAAGCACAAAATGTAATACCAACGTAGCGAAAAACAGATAAGCTCTCTAGTGAATTGAAATCACATTTTCTGATTACTCACAAGAATCGTTTTAACAAGAACTCAAGGTAATAACGATGTGAGTGGGGATGTGATTGATTATTTCATTGATACCTATACATACGGCCACATCGATTATTCTCTCGATTCGATCCTTGTTTATCAACATATTTACAAGCATTTATCCGATATTTTATATGATGCACACTAGAAATATGGTATACCGAAATTGGTCTTTATTCAACTTTATTTTGATTTAGAAATGGAAACATATTTCATTTATATTAGTATGAGTAGTTCATCAATTCATGCAATGATTTGAATTCATAAAAAATATCACTTTGAAGATACTCAAAATTTGTTTATGACATGCAAAGGTTTGTCAATAATGTTTTGTAAAGGTAACTTTATAAGAATAATTTATATTAAATAAAAACTATGTTCGTTCAAATATCATCAGATCTGTTATTAAAAAATACAAATTTATGATGTTTTATTGATAAATCATATTGGTATATGTTCGATCGAAATCATAACTCAAGTAACTATTTCCGTAATGATTCATTGTTGGCACATTGTTTCCATTGTGTGACTAATCAATATAACAAAAGTGATATATCGATTAGAGATTATTCCATTTGTGTTTGCCTTAATTCAATATACGAGAACTAACTTTTGTCTTAGATTCGCTGCAAACTTAAGATAGAAATTTAATATAAATGATTTATTTGATATTTGTCGTTATGATTTTCTTTATTGTTTGACTAACGAATTATTGACTTTTTATTTTTAGTTTTGAAGGAATAATTCCACTTCAATTCAGTGTTGACAATTATCTTCTTATTATTTTATTATTCAGTCTATTTTCTCTTCTGTCACATCTTAGGAAAATAATCGATATAATATTGTCGAGTAATGTTTCATGTCAACTCATCTCGTTTCTTTTTTTTTTTGCAATGACACAAAACACTTATTGATTAATAAACTAAATTACTTTCTCACCAGTCTGTTGCGTAGTTTTTTTAGCAGAGTTATTCTTCATAAAAGAAGCAATCATCAACTGTTATCAATTAAATGAAATTTTCGGTCATATTCACTATGCATATTTTAAAAATGACCTTCAACCAAACAACCGATCTTAGTCGACAATTTATTTGCTTTACTGATTTCTGTCAATATTTCCGTCATCTACAACTATCTCAATGTTTTTTTTTTCTCATCATCTAAGTAGTTCCATTGTCTATTTAAATTATCTCGATTACAATATTAATTCTACTAGTTGTTTCTAGCCGTTCATGTGTAACAAACGTTGAAAGTATTTTTATACAAATACTTCAAATACAATTTAATAATCATAAACAATTGCACTTATCGCTATGTGTAATTTAAATAGTAGATATAGAATGTGGGTGTAGATGTACGTTTAATGATAGAGATTGAAAATTTTCAGAATAATTCATTTTTCAATTTAAATAGATATTTTAGAAGATTCGATACTTCATCTTATTTTTTAATAAAAAAAAAAAAGAAAAACATTTAGCTTGTTCATTTGAACTTGAATTGCAAAAATATTTACACTTCCAAAAGAATATTTTTGAGGAAAAATTGGTTTATTTTTTATCTAATTCCTATGAAAAAAAAACCATTCTTTCAAGATAGACTAATATAAATACAAAAATCAAAATGGTAGGCATAATTCATTGTTATTCTTTTAGAGAATTTGACGATACATCTTTGCAGACAAAAATTCAATATTATAGGATTTGCATATGTTGAGATATTTACAAAATACCCGATGTTATAATCATTTTGACTCACGCAATATTTACGTATCTAGATTAAAAAACAATTTGAAGTTACTATAATACCTGATAAGTTCGTCGATATTACTTAATTGCAAGATTCAGTTATGAAAAGTACAAAGAAAGATTTGTACAATACTTTAAACAGTGTTATAGAAGCAAGGGAAGTACGGATGAAGTACAAGCAAAGAAGAAAAAACGAAATTTTCATATCTTACTGTACTTCGAAGATATATACAAGCTTATATATGATGAATGCAAATTAATACAATCGTCACAGACATTGATAGTAGATTTGAAATAGTTAAAAAACTCTAGAGAATAGCTTTGAAATATCCTGGAAGTATACTGAAGTAAAGAATTTTCGCTTTGTCCTCCTTGCTTTTCAATCAGTCCTTATTTCAAAATATTACTTTTCATTTTTTAATAATTAATATTATTTATATTTCAAACAAAAAAAAAATAATAATAATAATAATAAGAACATTCAATTAATTAAAAGAAAAAGAACAAAATGATGACTAGGAACATAAATAAATATATAATTTAATCGTCGATGACAGATTAAAGTATTTATTATTGCTTATTAAAATAATAATTATCTATAATTCATCATCACCACCACCTTTATCAAATATATCATTATTATTTAATCGTTCTAAATCGGATTCTGTTCTTGTTGCAAGTCCATTAAACACTTTCGATGGAGTTTGTTCATTTGTTGTTATTGTTGTTGTTGTTGTTGTTGTTGTTGTTGTTGTTATCGGTGTAACTGGTTCGGCGGATGTTGGACTAGTTGTACCTCCTCTTTTTGCTAATATTTCATCGACCATACTTTGTAAGAGTATACTAATTAATGGTGCTTGATCTCCATGTATAATAATCCATTGTAAAGTATCTTTTTTAACTAAATATTCTAATGAAATATTCATATCTTGTTTTGTCCAATTAACTTTCCAACATCGAATACGTGTAACTTTAAATGAACATTCTTGATTTTTCTTTTTTTCATTTGAATTTAAACAACAAATAATTTCATTATTACCAATTGCTAATAAACATTCAGAAAGTTTTTGTTTTTTTGTATCATTTAATGGATAAAGAATTGAACATTTTTTAATTATATTATGACCATAAAATTTTGATGTACGTGCTAATAATATATAATCTTTAAATGAATTATTTTCACGTAAAACGTCTAATTGTTGATATATATCACTTGTATATAAATCATAACTTTGTTCAATTTCATATTGTGCTTGAACAAAAAGAAGATTACGTGCACGACGATCATCAATTAATTGTAAATCAAATTCTGAATTCCAATAAGATTTTTTAAAAACAATACAAGTTTGTTCATAAATTTTTTTTGTTTGTTTTAATGATACATATGGTGATTCAAAATCATATAAAGGTCGAAGAATATTTAAATGATTATCTTTTTGTTCATATAAATATAAAGAAAAAAATGATAAAAAATCTTTTTGTAATTGAATTTTAAGTGCACATGCATCAAGTAAACGTGATTTTGTATCATTAATTGAAAGATTTTCAATAATTATTTCATGATTATTTAATAAACATATTGTTAAATTTATTTTATGATCATTATCAGGTAATTCATTTGAAAATGTTTCTAATTGAGCATTAAAAAAAAATTCATTAAAATAAGATGATGTTATTATATATTTATTTTGTGCTATTGATTGTAAATGATGTTCAAGTAAAAGACGTCTTTCTTCGGTTTCTTTAGATGATAAACTAAAAAATTTTTTTGGAGGAAATTGTTCAATATTTATCATTGCTGTTGGTAATAAACGTTGAAGTTCTTCATTAAATTTACGTAATTGAGAATAACGTAAACTACAATGATGAAATCCATTGATATGAATATTGAATAAAGTATAAGATTGTTGATTACTACTAGTTTTAGCAGAAACGTCAGTTACGTCTGGAATGGAAAAATGCATCTAAACAAAAAAGAAAAGAAAAACTATTATCTAAACTCTCTTTCATAGTAGAAGACTTGGAATCTTCTAATTCGATTTTCAGGTAAAATAGCCTAATAAGTACCTTATTATGATATTATATAGTCATAAATAATAATGCATGTATGTGACACTTATTATGTTGATGATCTCTTTGATGCCATGAAAACGGTACTCATCCGATTAGATTTTAGATCTACACATCCATACTCAATATATTAACATACATTTTATGTGTACAAAAACAATGATCGATAGCAATCGGTGTAAAATGTAATTTGTTCGATTAGTATGTGGTATACTTTTCAACGAATTGAGTTCTTATTATATAATTAGTGCTATTATTTCTATGAAGATTCTACGTAAAATTAAACAGATAATTATAAGTAAATACAACGAATTGTAATAGTTTTTCTTACTCAAAGATTTAATCATTTTAATGTGTTCATTCGAACACTAACTGAAGCAAAAGTCAAGTTTAGGAATACAACAGTTTGAATGCGGCGAAAGAATTGATCAATAATTCAAAGGAGTTCATCGAACAGCTGTGGGTTTTTAGAATTTGAACCGATTGCTCAATAATCTAGAGCACAACGACATTTCAAGAATCTGCTCTTCTGGTTCTCTGCCTATGGAAAAAGATCGTAGAGAAAAGTTTTTGAAATTTTTTTCTTGGTCGTATAGAACACTCGGGTCTTCTAATACGCCTTTCAGAGTTTTGACCATGAAGGATCTTTTAATGCGTAAGGAAAGGGATTACAAATAAAATGTCAAGTATTGCACAATAACATATCGACCTAAGATGGTGACAAAAATTTTTATAACAACATATTTTTCGTTTTTTTTTTCTATCATGTTAACCACCTAGCTTAAATCCAGATAGTCATTTTCATAGTCAAACACGATAGTTTTCAGGTCCTTGAGAACTTTATCTGAACTATTTTTTAACAATACCATTTTAGTGTGCATAAAACTCTGAACAATAAGATTTTAAGAGAAAGTCGTAGAAAATACATCGACTGCTTATTTTGTTCAGAGTTTTGTAGTCTTTTAAAATGGTTTTGTTAAAAAATGGCTCCGATGAAGTTTTCAAAGATCTAAACACTATCGTGTCCAGTTTTTTATAAATCTTACTACCATAGTTCATCGATGAAATCTTGGTATAGAATGTATCAGATACAAAACTCCATTGACTATTAAGATCACTATCTGGATTTGAATTAAGTAGTTAACATAATAGAAAAAAAAGAAATCTTATTATTAAACTTTTTTTTTCACTCACTTTAATTTTTATGTATGTTGACTTCTTTTTATTACGTTAAAATAAAAGATACAAGACAAAAAAAAAATATATATAGATGTATAGAAATAAATGCGCATATACTAAAAATGAAAATATTCATTTTTATATACACCTTTTGTTCTTATCTTAATCGTTGAATAAATATACAAACGAAAAAAAAAAAAAAAAAGACGAACGATAACTCTCCAATGATAAAAAAAAAACAGAAATGACATAAAAAGAAGAATATTGACTGCATAAACTATTTACATTATATAAATGAAAAAAAAAAAAAAAATTTTTTTTTTTATTATTTTTGCTGAATTATTACTTGCAATTTTGATAAAACCGGAATGAGTGAATATTTCCCATAGAACAAAAATAAAAAGAATCACTCGAAAAGAAAAAAAAAAATGCATAAACTTCATGAGATAAATATAAGATTATTGCAAGAAAATTATCATTGAATACTGATTTTATTTATTCATCTGGTTTGTTCATATTATTCATCAATTGTAATTCACGAAGAATACATTCAAAACAATCATACATAAATTGTCCAAATAATGTTTGTAATTTAATTGATTTTGCTATTTTCATTGTTGAACGTTTATATTCAAATATAAAATATTGATCTTCAAGATAATATCGTTCAATAATTATCCAATCAAAATCTGCTATTTGATTTTCTTCTAATTTTCCATTATCAGAACAAGCATGTAAACGAAGACGTGTAGAATTTAAAGATACTATAACACAACCATTATTTTTACGTGAATTACATGGACATAAAGGAAATGTTATTGTATTATAAATATCAGTAAATGTTTGCGCATATTTTATATATTCAATTTCATTAAATGTTTTTAATGCTGATCGTTGATCGATTGTTAAATTTTCTAAACGACTTAATTGATCAATCGCCTAAAAAAAGGAAATCGACTTAAATTTAAATATAAAAGATTATGTTATTTATTGAATTTCTACTTTTAATTTAAATTTAGCAAAACAAAAAGAAAAAGAAAGAAAGAATTGTATACTTGTAGAAGAACAAAATAAAAGTTTAAACAACGAAAAAAAAAAGAATATCAAATGATTCATTGTAAGATAAGTGAGCAAAGATTACTAGAGTACACAATAAAAGTCCATATCTCTGTACTGAAACCTTTAGAATTAGAATTGAGTCAAAATTCACCAATGAAATTATTCATTTATTTTAATTATCAATCTATGTTTATTGATTATATTTACCTCTCGATAAAGATAATGACGTGCCAATGGATATTTTAATAGTTGATTTTCTAAAATTGGTGAAAAAATAAATTTATGTAAACATAAACAAGTTGCAGTAGCTGTACAACAATTTTGTATATAAATTTGATGTGGATATTCATCGGAATGAAGTTTTCGTTCTAAATTAATTATAAAACTATTCAATAGATTTTATCTTTAAAAAATATACCAAAAGTATAATCAACAATTTCAAAAAGATAAAAATTTGGTATACATTGTTCTGATAAACCAATCTTTTCTACGATCATCTAATATTATATTTATATGATTAATGAAATAATATTATATTTTGATACTGACTTCATAGACTTGATCAGCCGTAGATGAACGTTTTATTTTAATCATCTTTATTGATCGATCAGGTAATTTTATTTTAATTTCAACATCAATCGAAATTGAATCATCCTAGAAAATATTTCAAGAGAAATTTTAAATTATTAAAATTATTAATTTTTTACTTGATAAATATCAGCCGATAGAAATTCTTGTACTAAATCACAATCACTAATAACACGAACTGAACAAACTAAATATATATTTTTATAGTTTAAAAGAAAAATTTCTTTTGTTTATTTTTACTTTTATCAAGATATTGTTCAAGACCACGTCGTCGTGCATCTAATTGTTGATCAGATAATTTAAATGGCCATTTTTTTGGTAAACGATTAAATGGAAAATCTGGAAATTCATGTTTTAATTGTTGATGTAATGAAGCAAATTCTCGATAACGTCGAGAACATAAATGACGACCTAATAGAAATAACAAAAAACAAAATAAAATTCTAATAAAAAAGACAATTCACCAGCAATATGAATATTAAATACCTAAAAAAGAAAAATAAACATGCTTTTACAAAAAAAAAACACAAATTTCAAAACTCTTGCTCTATTTCATTTTCATATCATACTGAAAAATATTGATTGTAAGAAATTTTTTTAGATAGAAAAAACTATGGACTAAGCCAAACTGATTCAAAATTATGATCGGCACTCTAAAAAAACTTTCTTTAGATTCAAGAAAATGTCCTTGGCTAGCTTTATTAGCATACTCAAAATATATTTGCTCATTCATGTGTTAAAAATTGATTCAATACAATTAGATAAATTATCCTTGAGCGAATCATTTATCAAGGAAAAAAAAAAGACCATGAGCCGACTTTCTTTGATCTATTGAAACTATATTTGATAACTTACATAAAATTTTTCATCATTAGTTTCTAATAAACTATAATCAGGTATTGAAATTGCTAATGATCGTCGATCTGTATAATCAATTGAACTTTCACTTGATTCTTCAGTTGAATATGTATCATAATGTCTTTCATTACTAGCTGAAGCAATAACTTTAAAACAAAAAAAAAAAAACTCATTAAAATAAAATTCAAATTATTGTTGTTCTTTTACCAATAAGATGAAGGTCATCATTACAATTTTTAATTAAATCGACAACTTGTTTATGTGATGCACCTTCAACATCAACACCATTTCTTAAACAAATAAATATAAATAGACTTATTTGAAAAAAAAAAATATATATATATATTCATTACATACACTTGAAGAATTTTATCTCCAATATGTAGACCAGCTTTTTCAGCTGAACTTTGACTTGATACAGCTGATATTTGTTGTAATGGTCCATAAAGTGTACCATGAATAGCTTTTACTTGACCACCTTCAAATATTTGACCACGTACATTAAAACCAAAACCATCATTTGTTTTTTTAATAATTATATTTCGTGGTATTTGTTTTGATATTTGAGAATTTTCAAGACTATTCATTTTTATCAAATAGCTAGTCTATCCGAGCTAATATACTATTAGACCTTATATGAATCACAATTTTCTTAATAAATTTTGTTTCACTTATGCACTCTATTCATTATTTTAAACCACTACATCGTATACGATAATTTAGGCATCTAAAAATTTCAAATTAAAACTTATAATCGAATGAGACACTTTCTGTTAGAGGTAAGCATCTTTACACATATATTTTCGATTACAAAAATTTTGCTTGTGCTGCTCTCTAGTATTTTCATCAAAGTAGATTTTGACAGATTAATAAAAATATATAGTTGCTCTTCATAAGTATATGATAATTATGTTTCTTTTTTAGTTTTTAACTATAATATGTAAAAATATTTGAAATTTATTCATTCTTTGAAGATTTTATATAGATGTCACTAGTATTAAAAAAAATGTACCTTTTAATAATAACATAATATTTCGAACAATATTCATACTGCTGTGTAAAATTCAATTAATTCATTTTTTGATTGGTTGATTATTAAAACCAATGAGCGGATATAACAAGATTTTTTTAACATACATGTGCAAAAATAATATCGATTGTTTTCTTTCTCATCATTTAATGTTTAACACATGACGAATTTAATATGTCGATTAATCTCGTCAATATAATATAATTGTAATGTTTTTTGCGCTTCTTTTATTGTAGATTTTTGCTAGTTATTTCTTCTTATTCATAATTATCACAAAAGTTTGTTGTGTAATTCTTTATTTATTATCATTATAATTTTTTTTGTTAAATTCATATTTAGAATAAATGGCACGAACAAAACAAACAGCTCGTAAATCAACTGGTGGAAAAGCACCAAGAAAACAATTAGCTACTAAAGCTGCACGAAAATCAGCACCAAGTGTAAGTGATAATCTTTACAGAAAAAAAAAAAAGAAAAATCTTTTAAAAAATATAATTATTATTTTATTAATTAATCAAATCGTTACTCTAATGTAAGACACAGTTTGATCATACTATTAAATCCCATGGTTATGAGTCATTTGAGTCACATAGTATTAGATAGATATGAAGAACGAAAATTTGAAGGTTAGTCGAGAGTATGTGAAATAGAAAAGTCCGAATTGCAACGAAGGATAATAGTGAAATGTAAAGGTGTACAGAGGTCGCTAGGATCGATGACTCAGAAGGTTGATTGGAAGATTTTTAATAAAGTTAACCGGATTTTGGAGAGAATAGAAGCGAGGAACTGCCTTTTATCCAAATTGTTTCTGATCTTTTAACTGTTTGCTAATTTTTTGATCATATTTTTCTTTTACATTTTGTATTATTGAAAATAAATAAAACATCTATTTCAAAGAAATTTAATTATTAATTTTATTGTTGGATTTCTTTCTTTAATAGACAGGTGGTATTAAAAAACCACATCGTTTTCGTCCAGGTACAGTAGCATTACGTGAAATTCGTCGTTATCAAAAATCAACAGAATTATTAATACGTAAATTACCATTTCAACGACTTGTTCGTGAAATTGCACAAGATTTTAAAACTGATTTACGTTTTCAATCGGCTGCTATTGGTGCACTTCAAGAAGCAAGTGAAGCTTATTTAGTTTCACTTTTTGAAGATACAAATTTATGTGCTATTCATGCTAAACGTGTTACTGTAAGATTTTTTTTTGTTTTATATATAAAAATTTCAAGTAATATTCTTTGTTTTTAGATTATGCCTAAGGATATTCAATTAGCACGACGTATTCGTGGTGAACGTGCTTAAGAGAATAAATATGTATAGGAAAATAAAAAAATGTATTATTCTTTTTTGATTTATTTCCTTTTCTCAGGATGACAGGTTTTTGTTTTATTGATATACGCACTATGTGCTTAATCAAAAATCTTCTTTCGTTTTGTTATTTCCTTTGAAAATATCAATAAAAGAAATGTATAATCATCTTTTTTTTTTGTGCTTTTCATCTTGAATGAAAATCGATTTCATTTTTTCGTTTATTGTTCTTGTGTTTATGTAGAATTCATTCGTATTTGTAGATAGTTATGGGTATTAGAAAAAAAAAATATTATATTGCGTCATTTTGAAATGAAATAAACATTTATCTTTTTTTTTGTTGTGTTAGTGTATTAAAATTTAACGAAAACAAAAAAGAAATTAATTTTTTGGAGAAGACTAAAAAGAAATACGTTCATCTGTATGTTATTATTATATAATGGACCGAGATCTGGACTTTTTTTTGTTGTTGTTTGCTAACTGGTGTCATAAGGGATGGTTAAAAAGTTTTACTCTCTCTGATCAGTAGTAGTTCATATATTATAATGAGACGTTATGAATATACAACCTATGATCGGAAAGTTTTTAGACAAGATGTTTGTTCATTTTTGACCCAATAGTAAATATTTCTGACGAGTTAAGATACTCTTGTCGAATATGAACTTAGAAATTTTGCATCAGTTTTTGTTCAAGTATACTGAAATAATCTTTGAAAAGTTCAGAAAATTTTTGTATTTTGCAATTTGAAACTAAAAGTTCGAATTTTTGTTTATATATCACCTTGTAGATCACAAGTTATCCTACAAAATTTACTGTTTGAAGTTTTTGTCAAGGTACCTCGAATTCCGTTTTTTCTAAATATTCAATTTTGAAAAATCGACAACCGTTTCATGTTGAAAAGAATTCACAGCTTAGTTTAATATCATATTTAGTAGAGAAGTATCCTCTCTACAATATGACTGACTTCGACGATTTTTAACATATTCGAAAAGAAACTTATTGGATAAACAAAAACCTGTTGACTTATCACTAAAAATAATTTTTGAAGTCTTTCAAAAAGTTCCTCATTACTCTTGAACAAAAATAGACATAAAATTTCTAAGCTCACATTCGAAAAGAGCACAAACTCGTCGAAAATATTTTCCAATGAACAAACATCTGGCACGATCTGTGGAAGGGAAGAGACGGCTCTAAATTTCTAATCCTATACTTCAATACATCTTTTTAGATCGTATTTCATAATATTACATTTTTTGAAAACAGACTTGACTGAGATTAATTATATATTGAAATCTTAGATTTAGCTTATTTTCAAAAAACATCTAATAAGTGTTCTTTATCTGATTACAAGATTTTAAATTCATATTCTGTAAATTCTACCATAATATAGTCATGCCGCTGTTGTTGAAAAGACATTGATATATATAGAAATAAACATGGGATAAAGATCCCATGTTGTATGCATTGTAAATTTAATATTCCGACCAAAATGCAATGTAAAAAGAATCCTTTGGGAGTTTTGCTAGTATTTACAGAATATGAAAAATTAAAATTTTGTTGTCAGATGAAGGAATCTCGTTAGATATTCATCAAAAAGAAGCTGAATATTCACGTGCGAAAAGAAATTTTTCTCCAGAGATGTATTAAAATTTTCATGCATTGACTTCTGACTTTTAAAAAAAAAAATGATTCGTGTTTTTCAAAAATATTTACTGAAGATTAATAAAATTATCATAACATTTATGTATTTTGCAGTATCTTTTTTCATTCTCTTGAAAATTCTATATTTCAATCAGTCAATTATATATCAGTTTATCATAGACAACATCATTTTATCAAGAGAGTCGAAACTTTTGAACCATCCTTTAGTTTATTTTGTATAAACTCTCAGCTAGACAAAACGATAAAATCTTGAAGTTTTATTTTTCTGAAATATATGTTATTGGTTTATCAGTAAATCCATTATAATGATAAAGCAAAAATAAAAACGTTATAGAAATGGCATGTTTATTATACTAAATGTAATAATATAATTGCGCAACGGTCATCTCTGCATATTGTTTTGTTTTGTCTCGTCTACTATGTACTCCAATAACATTTTCATTTAAAAGGAAATGATTATGTCGACTTTATACTTATTTATTACTGAAGGAATATATTTTTTGTTTCGTTTTGAACTATAAATGTTTTATATATGTGTTACACATTTATAAACAAACTAAGACAATACTGGCACAATTAATTAATGATTTTTATTCAATGAATATGAACATTATTCAACAAAAGTTTATTTTCTATTACATTAAAAAGAAATTGTATAGTGCTTTGAATAAAAATTTTTAAAAAATTAGTAAAAAAATAAAAATGAAAATTGTTAAAGATGAAAGTTCGAGTTTTCAGTATATTAGAATTCGAAATTATATTTTTGTTCAGAATAAGTAGAACAGTCTAGGAAATGATTCTTTATGAAATGACATGTCATCGAGTATTCGATGATATTTTTAGCTAAGATATAACAATCATATGTCGTTTTGTTTTTCCTATTTCTTAGGGACAAAGCAATTTTTGGATTGTCATCAAAGTGTTATATCTCAGACAAATCACATTGTAAAGAATTGTTTATTTTATTGTTTTATTTCGTTTGAACAAAAATCATAATATTACAATCTCGATGCTGAAAATGTTTTTGATAATTATTTTTATTCTCTAGTTAAATCATTAATTAAATATTCTATAGTATTTAATGATAATAAAGAAAAATTGAAAATAAATTGTATTAGATAATTTTGATTATTACTGTTAATAGATATGTCAATAAACATTTTATAAACTACTAATTAATTCGTTTTTTTTATGAATATGTCCTAAGTGATCTTGTAAAATAACATGTAATTATAAATTAACTGTCATCTTAGAAGATGCTTTTAATGAGTTCATCTAAAAATAACATAATTATTGCATCAATATATTCTCGTTTGATTTTGTTAATGAATGTATGACAAAAATCTAAATAAAATACTTTTTGAATGAGAAGTAAATTTATTATCAATTAATAGAACAAATTTTCCATTTAGTATGTGTTGATGAAAGATTATAATGTTCGACATTTTCTATCGTTATTATTACATTATATACTATATACATAATAAATTTTGTTTTAATATCGATTTAATGAGAATTAACAATATAGAAAATATTTCTTAGCTATCTTTTAAAATCTATTAGAACAAATAAAGAGAATCTATATGATAAAGATTTTGATAAAATTGCTATTTGATCATTACAATTTTTCTTTTTTAAATTAATATTGCCACTTATTTCAAATAGTAGAAGATAAATCTTTTATTATTTTTATTAATACTATGAAATATTGCATTAGTTTTATAGAAGTATAAGACTGAAGTGTTATTTTAATTCTGAGAAAAACGAAATCACTTGTATAATCAATATTGTTTATAATTCTTCAGATTGTTTTAAAACTTTATAACAATACTTAATCGAGTTAGTTTAAATTCAATTATGATATATATAATTATTATTCACATAGATCAATCATTTAAATATTACATTTAGACTTAAGCATGTGACTCTATAATAAAACAACGCAATACTATTAATAGGAATACAGATAAAGACCTTATTCTTAGTAAATAGATCTATCTCCTTAAATGGTCATATCCGATATTCTTGGAGAAAAATTCATCAGAAAATTTTGAAACTCTCAAGATAGATAGATGTTAATGAGTAGAGTAAAAGTTGTCATAGACTCAAAATTCTTGCATGCTTCACTGTAGGAGATATTGAAGTCATAACATGAGAAATTAGCACTTTCTGCTTGTTGTCATTTATAGCACTTACGTCGTTTTATCTTCTTCCGTTCGGATAAAAATACCAACATTCTGAGAATACCTTCAAAAAAAACGTATGTTTCCTTGTCTTATTTATAACTGAAGCTTAGTTTTTTTTTTTTAAACCAGTAATAACAAAACAATTTCTAGTATAAGTAGAAGAAAGTTTCAACTCGATGATATGTAGTGTCGTTAAGAAACTAAACATAAAAATCTAAAAATTTTTTGATCAGAAATGTTAATCTCTCTTAAATTGAACACCAGTGAATTTACTATTGCAAATAGAAGAATATTTTGTCATTTCATCTGGTAATAATAAAAATTGTTATTCGTCTACTTGAACACATAATAATATATATATATTGATTTATTTTCAAATCAAAATCTATCTGACAATCATTGTCAAAAAATGAAATAGAAAAAAATATATTCTTCCTAAATTTTCTTATTTTTACATTAATTATCAAAATTTATAATATTTAATCAATAATATAAGGAAAAAATATTCGTGAAAAATTCTTTTGATTAATATTATTTATTGTTCGTTTATTTTGTTGATTATATTTTGGACAATCGTCGTCAATTATAGTCATTATTAATGATGAATATTTTCTACCGAATGTATTTAAAATTTCTTCAATTTTTTTTTCATTATTAGCCATACTAATAAAAAATTGAAAAAGAAATTTCAATTGATTTATTTATTGTTTTTTTTTTTTTTTTTATTTGATAAAAATTCATTCTCACCTACAAATATATCCAAGAAATGAATAAGATGATGGTCGAGATGATTGTCGATGAATACGTGAATGAGAATTAAGAAATCGACTCATTTCAGGAAATGGATGATAACCTGCTTCCCATTTACTATTTATATTATGGATTTTATTTCAATATGATAAAATAATATCTTCAAATAACTTACTGATCAATATTAAAATTCACTGGTTGACTGTGAATTTTTATACAACTAAACAATAGAAATAATGTACCGACATAAATCAAACAAACTTTTGAATTCATCAAATTTCTTTTTACGTGTTCAGATTAGGCTACTTATAGCAAAATATGATATTAATAGATAGACTCCATTCTCATATATATATATATAGTGTTACGATGGAAAACAATATTCGTTAATGAGACATGGCTGTCAGTAGGCGTTATTAAAGATAGATACATAGATAGAATGGTAACCATTTCTTAAGCGTAGGCTTCTGTTTATTCATTTATTGAGATTCTAGAACAATTAGAGCTGTACTTTTCTTTCTCATTCATTTTGTTATTGTCTGTATTATATCTTTTAAACGGTTCTCCTGTCAAACGTTCGTCAATCGAAAACAGATTGGTCGATTGTGGGTGTAAACATTGATTCCATTATGTCTTGTCATTCTATTATTATTAACATTAGTCTTGATCAGACCACCTTCACTGTTCATATTTAATTTATTAGTTGAATTTTGTCTATAATTATGTTTCATTGAAGATCGATTAAGATTTGTTGAAATTATTGAATGTTGTGGTAGTCCCGATGATTTAAATTGTATAATTGCTGAAGATGTTGATTTCATTCTTGGAATTGGTTTACAACAACAACAACAACACCATGATGAAAATAGTTCATGAAATTTGATACGAAATTTATCTAAGATATAAAACGTACAATAGAAATAAAAAGAGAAATTTGATATATGTATATATTTGTTACCACTCATAATATTATATATAATTGGATTGATTGATGAATTGAAATAAGGAAGAAAATGTGATATTAATGCACTAATTGTAACAATTTTTATTGTACCCGTACGTTCAAGATAAACTATTTTTGGTTTAAAACATTCAATATTTTCATCTGATTTATCATTTGTCGGTGTTTGTTTAATATGTTCAAAATAGACATAAATATATCTAAATTTATATTCATCAATAAAATCTTTTTGTCTATTGTTTTTTTTTTACCTGAATAAATTAAAAACATGCACTGGAATATAACAAATAGCAAAAATAATTACAATAGATATAAGCATTTTAGCTGCTTTTTGTCGATTTTCTTGAACAATTAAATTAGCTGATTTTGTTGAATTTCTGAAATTATTGTTATGACATTCATCTAAAATATATACAAAAATTTTTCTTTTCTTAATTTTTAATCTATAATTTTAACCTGAAAATATTAATTGACTCGCATTAATTCTATGTTTTTCATCATGAAATATTCTTTCACTTGGTAATGAACCCCAAAGAACACGTGCTATACCAGTATATGCATATACCATAAAACAAAGTGGAATGACAAATAAACAAAGTGATATATGTAATTGATAAAGTAGATCAAATAATGGATCTGCATTCCATTGACAACTAAATTAATTCAATATAATTTAACAAAACAAAAAAAATAAATTAATAAATATACATTACTATGTTAAATAATTTGTTGATAATCGATTTCCAAATTGTCGACTAAGTGTCGTCATGAAAGCATCTAAATATATATTTGAAAAAAAAAACAATTACGTTCTTTTCTTTATATTCTTACACAATTGAAATACAATATGTCTGATGTTCTTTCTATCTATATTTGTATATGTGTAATTTATTGAGTACAATCTAATTTTTTGTTTTATATATTCAAACAGATAACTTACACTTACACAAAAAAAGTCTATCACAATCAATAGAACAATCTTATTAAGTCTTATATTCAAAAGTCATAAAAATTCTTTCATACTATTCTTTTCGTTCTCTAAAAATAAAATAAAATCATTATTATAACCTGGAAGAACAAGTAATAATGAAAGTATCCAAACAGAAAGAATTAAAATTCTTGCACGTTGTTTTGTTCCACTAAATTTTAATGGATGAACGATTGCTTGATAACGTTCAATTGATATAGCCATTAATGTTAATACAGATACAGATATTGACATAGTCTTAAACAAAGAAAAAAACAAGCATAATTGTTTTTCTTCTAAATAATAAAAAAAAAAAGTATTTTATGACTAGGATATATAAGTTATAAAACAATGAAGATTTTATTTTTCTTCTTCTTCTTCAATTCATAAGATATGTTACTTCTACTATTAATTCTTATTATTCAATATATATCAGCTGAAACTGATTTAAAATCCAATGAAACACGTTTAGAAATTGAAAAATTAAATGCACTTAAATATGAACATCATAGTAAAATATTTGGTCTTCAAGCAGAATTTAGTTTTAAAATATTGAATATAACTTATGCTCTATATGAATTAAATATTGATTCATATTATTTTTCAATAACTTTTATTGATGAAGAACATCATGAAGAACGAACTGAAATTGAAGATTTACCAAATAATGAAACAAATTATCATGGTCAATTAAATTTAAAAAATTTAGATGCCGAAGGAAATTATTTAATATGTGTATTTTTTCTTACAAATAATCAAACAAATTTAATTGGTTCAAGTCGTTTTTGTCATGTTGTTTCAATTTCAGACAGTTGTCAATTAGAACAATTAGAAATATCATTTACTAATCAACCGGTTTATATTTTACTTATATTAGTTGTTGTTCTATTAGTAATTGTTGTTATAGTTACATATGTACGTCGTTGTATTTATCGACCACGTAATTTTGAAGAAAGACTTAAAACATTACCAGAACATCATGCAAATGATTTAACGCAACTTGCTGGTCTTAGCAGACGAAGAAACCGTGAATTAACAACATCTCATGATCGTCTACGTGGAGAATCAATTTCTACTATTGGTTCTGTTCCTTATGATGATCATGAACTTGTTAATTATAATGGTTATGATAATAGATCATTAACTACTCTAACTGAATAAAGAAAAATAAAACTTAATTATGCATATTTTTTGAAATAATAATTAAATATGAATGGTTTTTTTTTCTTCTGACACTCTTTATGTCTTTCGTATAATAAATGAAAAGAATAAAACAAAATATACCTGTGTATAATTAACAAATTTACAAAGAAATAAACCAAAAAACCATGTTTTAGTTACATCTTGAACAACTGTAGTTGGTAAACAAAATAGAAGTACTAAAAGATCAGCTGCAGCTAAATTCATAATAAACATATTGGTCACTGTTCTAAAAAAAAATACAAGATTATAAATATAAGAGATTATTCTGTTTTTATTTTGTTTTATTTGTTGTATACAACCTCATACTTCGATTTCGTTGTATAACAATAATTACAAGTAAATTACCAATTGTACCAACAAAAAATACGATAGCATAAAGTATAATACATATCCATTCATAATATGTTGGTATAACATATTTTAAAATTAAATCAAGTACCATTTTATCCGATAAACAATTACCATTAATATCAATAAAATAACAAGAACTTGAATTATATGAACATAATATTGATGAATTCATTATTTTTAAAAAAGAAAATAAACTGAATAGTAAACGAAAGAATTTCTAGAATGAAAAGAAAAATTTAATCAATATACAATTAAAAACAAAATAAAAGAAATAAGAATGAATACTCAAAGATAAGTTATGAAATATGATGAGTTCTCTCTCTCGTCATTGTGTAGGTGTAGAAAATAACAAAAGTAAAAGAATGAAGAAGAAGAAAAAAAAAAACAAATAGCTATCTATTGATTGAACATCTATTATGAAAGTTTATTTTAATAGTTTATGTTAGAGAAACATACACACGTATCTTTTGATATAAATAACTTAAAGGAAATATTCAACTGACACAATCAATTATGAAACGTTTTGTTTTTTCTGTATATATATATTAGCAATAAATAGAATATGAATATAATGTTTGGAAAAGAATTTTCTAGTCTAGCTTATTATTTATAATAAACAATGTTTTTTTTTTTGTCAACACCTCGACGATTGATATTAATGCGATAACAGTGAAACTTAGAATTTTTCTCAGTATTTATTTTTGTTTTTCTTCTTAATATGAATAAGTTTGTGTAAGAAATAAATTATTCGACTATACTTTTGTTTGTTGAAATTTATTTGAAAATAAACATTTTTCTCAATTATTATATGACAAATAGAATAATATGTAAAGCTATTTAGGTTTGTTAATAGATACTTTTTTTTGTTTTATTAATGTTAGAAGAACACTAAATGTGACGACAAGTTTTCTCTCTCATTTTCTCTTATTTCTCATTCATTATGTAGAAGACAAGTAAAGGAAAAAAAAAGAAAGAAAATTAATAAATACAGAGATATGCTTGACGTTCGTTTTTGATATTTATCTTACAAATGTATCATACAGTCTTTTCTACAATATAAGACTATCTGCGTAGTTAACACAGCAATATAATTCATGTCAAATGTATATCTTTATATATATATCAATAATTATCAAGTGAACTAACATTTCTTCTTATACAATATACTTTGAATTATAATAGATGCTATCATTGACATGTCAAGGAACACAAGATCTTATAATTGTGAGCCAATTTACTCATATTAATTTTTCTTCTGTCTCAAGATGTAATGATGATGAATGTATATTGTTATATAGAAAAGTAAAAAGTATAGAACAAAAATCCTTTAATAAAACAAAAATATTTATTTTATCCATTTTATTATATTAAATTCTAAGACATTGAAAATATGTAAGGTTTGTTACTATATTTATATATATAAGTCCTTGAGGCTTTGATGTTTTTAAATCATTTCAAATGAATAATATGTTTAAAATAAATACATTTTGAAATTTCTTTTTTTTGTTTTGTTTTATATTCGACATCTACAAAAGTGACTATTGACAATTGCAGAATGAAATACATTATTTAAACATATATAATCCTATTTCTTGTTTTCTTTATGTATATTCTTTGATATATTCAATTTCATGTTTTGTTTTAAATAGTAAGCAATCCAAATACTTCTTCTCTATCCATCAAATACAATAAAACTTCTACAAAAAAAAAGAGCAAGAAAAAAAAAAAAGATAAAACTCATACGTATTATTATCATTATTATATTGTAAAAGTTCGTCAAAGTGCTTGTAGCTACTTCATCGATGTCACTTAGACATATGTCCTACGTGCATAAGATTATAACATCTCATTAAAATCAGAAATATTTGATTTTAACAAAAGTGTAAAAAAAACTACGAAGATTTCATGTTATAAAGGTAGTAAATGGAAATGGATTTGTTCGTTTGGAAGAATTTAATTTGTAAAAAATTGTTCATCAACCATATTAAATGATATATGTCAGTGATCTTAATCAATGTCATTATGTGTTTTCTGCTTGAAAAAGTACTTCCTTGTTCGATTTGTCATAGTTAATACTTCGACATTTATATATTTTGAATAATAAATCAAAGCTAATCTTGAGAAAATTATAACTTCAGAAGAAAGAATAAATTAGAATGTTTTTCGAAGTTAAACAAAAAAAAAATACTTTAAATATCAATTATAATCTCAAAAAAAAAAAAAAAATAAAATAAAACTTCTTTTTTTCTATTGACAAAAGATAATGAGAAAAAGAAAACAATAAGAAATAAAATGATTATATTAATTTCAATAAATATCTCTAGCCGTAGATTCTTTCTTGCCATCAAATAGTAACAATGAAAGTAATAATAATAATAATAATAATTATCATTTAAAAAATGTTTGTGTTGATGGATCTTGAAATGTTATAATTGGATTATTATTAGAATCGTTTGTATTAGAATTATTAAAACTATTTGATGCAAAAAAACCTGAAAATTTATTTGATCTTGATGTCATTTTTCTAAAAAGAAAATAGATATTGTTTTGATTTTATATTTTTGATTTTATATAAGTATTCAAATAAAACAAACCGATGAGCATTTTCTACAAGTGCCATTGGAAATTGACCTTTTTTAACTAAACCAAGATCAGCTTTGATTATATTACGACGATAATCTATGAAAATATATTTATATAGAATAGAAAAAAAAAAAGAAAAATCTATCATTCGATAAAATATATTCATTTGTCAAAGAATCATAACACGAATATAATTACTAACAAGGAAATATTCCAAGGTATCAGTTAGCTTTGTAAACGTTACAAAGTGTATCTTTTAGATCTTGATGAATACTTTTTTTATTGTGAATTTTCATTATAAGATCTCAATTAGATTATTGTGCGTAGAATTTTTCGACTAACGAGGGAAAATTTCCAAGTTCGATGAGCTGATTTCCCTGGTTGTTATGGCACTTAGATGTGCTATATATATAAACGTTATATGTATTATCCATATATGATGTTCGTTCTCTTTCTTTCGTTTCATGCGCGTATAGTTAACTATGTCTATTCTTTCGTTCTGTTAGATATTTTTCCTAATGGGTTCTTTTGCTTTCTTCTTGTACTTTCGTTCTTTTCTTTGATCTAACAACTCTTGTTCGTTTTCTTCAATATCTATTGTTATTCCTTTTTTTCTTCTCTCGTAAAAGTCAAGGAAACGCTTTTCTTAACCTTGAATTGAAATAATTGCGCAGTGAGTAATGCGTGACTATATATATATATAGAGAGAGAGAGAGGCAGAGATTTATAAGGAAAAAGAGGAAGTTGTGATTTTTGATTCAACAAAATATAACTGATAAGAAAACATATATAACATCTTAAATATAACAATATACACATCAACGTAAATAAGGACATAACAGTGGTATAGTTCGTTTTTTCTCAATAGAACTTCAAATGCAAAAAGAACTGATCGATTTTACTAGTGAATTTCTACATTTTTCATAGTTGTTAGAAATTTAGATCATCAAAGATAATTCATTTTTAGATGATCATGCTATAGAATAGAGAATGCCGCATGCAATGATCTATTTTTATATTATTTTCGAAGAATTGGGAAACAGTATTTTCTTGTAAAATTTATTTTCATCATTGCTATGAATTTTAATTGTTGATTTATTACACTTGAAAGTGTTTTAGTGCTTCCGAGAGAAAATGTTGTTATGTATTCAGAAGATAAAACTGAATTCACTCTTAAAATAATATAAAATTAAATCATCACATGCGGCATTCTCTATTCTATAACATGATCATCTAAAAATAAAGTACCTTTGATGTTCTAAATTTCTAACAACTATGGAAAATGTAGAAATTCACTAGTAAAATCGATCAGTTTCTTTTTTGCATTTGAAGTTCTATTAGGAAAAAAACGAACTATACCACGAGAATCAGTTCATCGAGTTCTACAATCTGAAATATCTCCCATTTGAAATGATGATTCACACTTGAGGATTTTCACTTGTAAGTTTCTCCAAGATTTGAAATATTCAAGAAATACATATTGTATATACTATCTATAGATTCTAATTGAGATCTTCATGTAGATTAAAATTTGAAAACATGATCTCGTTACAAATATATGAGGTACTTATTGTGAAAACTTATTAAAAACATTCTTTTTCCCCTTAGGAACAGACCATAAGCATGCTTCACTAAGATTTACAAGATGCACTAATTAGTGACTAACAAGCTAAACGATACCTGGAAATATCCTCGATTGTGAGTTTAAAATAATAGGACAATAATCTTGTAGATTCGCAAAGAAATATTCTACTGTTAAGTGTAATCAAAATTATTAGTTTAGTTTTAATTTTCTAAGATGTTCAATAGCATAATCATAGATCAAAGGATGACTCGAACGGTTATAGAAGATTTTCATTGATTTGATAAATGTAATAAATTTATGAATCATAGAATTGTATTAATTTATCAATCATAAAAATAAGCAACCCAAATAATAGTAAATAGGATATATACATATATATATTAAAGCGACAAAATACCAAATCTGAATGAAGATTGACGAGGAATGGCTAAAATATAATATTTGTTTCATTAAAACAAAAAAACAAAAAGAATCACACAGAAATCAAAGAAAAGAATGTCATTCGTTAAGCGATACGGTAACAAAGGTACCGACCTGGCATTTGATGTATTGCCATTGATCGCGCTCGCGCGACGTTTGAACGAATAGTTGGGAGAAAGACAGAAACTATTGATATACATATAATTATATACAAAAATCCTAATTGTCTATATCTATCTATAATATTTTCAATTTTTTTTTAGTATATCATAACTTACAACCATGATTTAAATAATCTCCTGATCCATCATCAAAATCTGGTCTTGATTTTTCTCTTGTTGTTTGTGCTTCACGTGAAGCTTTCCAACTCATTAAAAATTGTCGAGAATTATCTGTTATTTGTTTTCCATCAAGCATTTCTATTTTATTAGAATTATTAATATAATATAATATAATGTAAACAAAAAATTGATTTACCTAATGTTGTTGATACAACAATTAATCGTTCACGATAACGTGCTTTTGTACACATTGGATTTCGACTTGTATCAAGTCGTTTTAAATGTGACCATATACTTAAAAGTTGAATAAGTTCACGAAGATTTTCTAAATTATTATTGCTTGCTGTTAATTCTTCTAATTTTTGTAAACAACTTAATTCAACTAATGAATCTAAATTATTGCCACTAACATTTAAAACTTCTATAAAATAAAAATTTTTGAACATTCTGATTTTTTTGCTTTTTTAAATATTTTTTACCAAGAACGTGTGATAAACATTGTAAAGTTCGTGGTTCAAAAACAAGTTTTTCACCTTCAGGTAAACGTTGATTTTCAATATAAATTTCTTTTAATTGCATACATTTATCAAGACCTTCAAGAACTTGAATTTGATTACCACCAAGATATAATTTTTGTAATTTTGGACAATAATCTAAATTTTCTAATTTTTGTAAACGATTATTTTGTAAATAAAGATGTGTTAAATTTTCAGCAAAATTCAAATTTTCAATTTTATTTAATATATTATCATAAAGATAAATTACTGTTAATAGACGACAAGGTGGAATAGAATCCTAACAAAAAAAAAATTAAATTAAATTAAAATGAATATGTAAATTAAAACAAAGTCTTAGAATATGTACAATAGAATCAATGCCTCGATTTTGGAATGGTAAATGTGTAAGACGTGAAAGATAATGTTCAACTGATTCATCAGCACGTCGTTTATTATGGCCAGGTGTTTGTTTAGCAATAACGTCAGCTGTTAGTTTTACCATTTCGAATATTATTTAACACGTAAAAAAAATAGCAGAAACAAGTTATAAAAAGAAAAAAAAGAAAGTTGACATCAGATATTTATTATCTGTTTGTTGCGAAGCAACGACCCTCAAATCGGTTTACAATTGGTTAAAAATAGAGAAAATTGTCATAGACTATAGAAATAAGTGTAAGTTAGAGTATTATAAAGAACAAATAAGATTCTATAGACACATTTTGAAATTGATCGTCCTCTCATAACCTATTTATATCATTTTGTTTTCTAATGATACAACTTTTTTTTATATAATAAGTTATTCAAAAATAGAATTTATTTTATACTTTCGATCATTGTTAGTGCTTATCGAGATATTATCAATTTATAATTCAGTACCCATGTCCATGTGGTATACTGTAAATAGTGTTCAATAATAATCGCCGAATTGCTATGCATATAGTATCTCGATCTTATTGCATAATATCGATTTCAAGAGAACATAGAATGTGATTAAGCATATATATCTTAATCTTTAATAGTTTGTTTAAAGGCTTCATAGTAATAGATTTACTATCTGCAACTAGACATCTACGAGTTCAAGCTCCATGTTTCCAGTAATAAAACAATTTTTTTTTGTATTTGGAATAGTATTTACGAGTATAAAACAAGGACCAATGAAAGAACGAAATTGTGATATTATTGAAAACTTTTAACCTGAATTCTTAGAGACGTAGTTGCTAATAGCAAATGTATTAGAAATAAAAATAATGCTAATTTCATGCTAACGCCTTCATATAGAATAATTCTACTGCGAAACAAAACCAAAGTATTAGAATTAATTTTAGTACCAATTCTAAAGCGTAAACATCTTTCTCAAATAACAATACTAATATGACACTTCTATTCATTTCGGAATTCATTCTTACAAAAAAAAAACAACATAAATGGTATTGACTTGAAGTATGTCATGAATAATGGATCATCTAACAGTTTCTGACATAATCATAAACTCGTTTTCTTATACTCGATATCTGTAATGAAACTGATACATTAGATTAGAAGTGATGAGTATGTTGATAATGCTATTAAGGTCTCCCCCGTCCGCACAAAAGAAAAAAAATGAAAATTAAGATAAATACATGGGAAGATAACCTGAGTTCTGTTCTTTCAGAAGCAACATGATTTTTTATTTGGCGCCAGAATTTTCGATGATATTCGTCATCTTATGATTAAAGAACAATAGTTTTTCAAAGAAATCGAAAATGTTTTTCGTTTTTTACTCTGTGAGCCTTCACTCTATACATTTAATTTTTTTTCCACTTGAAAGAGCATGTCAAGGCACAGTGTAGTGCAGAGTCTTGTTTTTAATTAAGCTATGTTTTTACTATATATACAAACATTTATATGAATGAACATCTATTTTTAGAGTCTTTTGGTTCATTGAACTTGTGATTTTTGTCTTCGCTTAAAAAGTAAGAATTAAAAAAAGGGTTCTGTTTCGCGCTCCATTCTGAAATGTTCTTTCGAACAAAAAAGAAAATTAAATATATAGCATAAGCTTGGGCAGAGAAATTTGGTCTGCCAAATGAGCTATTTTTGACCCTCGTTTGATGAATATCTCTACTAGAATATCTTACTTTCCTTGTCACAGCAGACACATCGACCGCATCACCAGTCTTCAAGTATCATTGTATTTTCCAAAAGGATTCTACGCACTTTTGCTTTCATGATTTGAACTATCTTTGTATTTGTCAAGTTGATCATTACCGAGTCGACTGTTTCCGATATGATTTTCTTCTTGATCATTGTGATTTTTGTCTGTCTGGCGGAAAATGTGTAAAAGGCGATCTGAATGATCCTAATGATTTCATTTGTCTTTGTCCACCTTGTTGTCAAGGCCAATCTTGCGAATTCAGCGTACAGGCCTTTGGATTCACGGTGGATTCCTTGCTTGTCTCGAGCTCGATTGCAGTTCAATCAGTCTACATTGCTCTGGTCTGCCTGCTCTTTGCCATTGGCCTTTTCGCCAATCTCTGCTCTGTTGTGACATTCAAGCGACCGCAACCTCGAAAACTTGGCATCGGTAACTATCTCTTCATCGTCACCTTTCTCAATAAAGGTGCTTTACTCTGTCTTCTCTTCAAATTTGTCCACATTCTCGCTGGATCATCCGGGATTATAAATGACAAATCGTGCAAATCAGTGAGCTATTTACTTTCTGTTGTTACTCGAGCCACCTATTGGTTAACGATCTGGATCACTGTCGATCGGATTTTCATAATTCTGTTTCCCACTTCCACTACCTTGAAAGAGCCTCGCTTCGCCATCTTCTCAAGCATTGGAACCATTATCGTCCTTCTCGTCATGCATTTCCATGAAATTTTATTTTACGTCACAATTCGCCAAACAGACTTTTCAGCTTTACTTTGTGTGACCAACTACACTCAGCAAGCGGTGATTACTTACAATCGAGTATCCACTCTTTTTCATTATTTCGTTCCCTTCTTCATACAGGTTATTTCGATTACCCTTCTAATTATCCTGGCTGCTCGGAATCGAACCAAGGTCTCCAGGGGGACAACAACATTTGGACAAGTGTTGAAGAAATTATTCAACGCACAGAAGGAACTCTATGTGACGCCTGTCATCATCATACTCTCAGCTCTTCCTCAAGCCATATTTTCCTTCAGTTTAGCTTGCACTCAGTTGAGCGATTGGAAACGACACGTCCTTCTCGCTACCTACCTCCTATCTTACAGTCCCCAACTACTAGGTTTTATTCTCTTCGTTTTGCCATCCAGTGCGTACAAGAAAGAATTTGGTAAGACACTACTAGCTGAAAGACTATTCAAGTGGATATTCAATTCAAAGACAGCCATGAAACAAATATTCCACATTCAAGTGACTACCATCATGAAAAGGACAAGTACTCTTAAATGAACTCTGTATCGATCCAAGCCTTTAACTGCATTGCTATATGTGACTTCTTCAGAATATCTGCTCCTTTCTTCTAACCATCTGACAACTAGAACTATTCCTCAACATTATTGTACCATAGAACCAAAAGAATATAAAACATAAGCTGTGATTTAATTATCGACAATGTTTTTCAATGGTCCAGTACTGATGTAGAGCTTGTTAACCTTTCTTGCCTCTGTTACAAATGAGAAAATATTCTATAGAGTATGAACAGTAAAAAATGAACGAGGGTCAGACAATTCCCTTCATTGATTCTCTTGAAAGTGACAAAAAGGGGTGTGGGTTGGTGCGGATGAGGGTGTGTGTGGGTGTGTGTGCTTGTGGGTGGGTGTAGGTGTGGATGTGTGTGAGTCTGGGTGGTGGGTGTGGGTGTGTGTTTCTAACTATACCCACACCCACACCTTTAAATTTTCTTAAACTAAGCTAGCCGGATTCAATCGATGATTTACACAAAGCCACGGATAGTTTTGACAATACTTCGCAACCGAAGTTTTTCATATCCGATTGGCACGAATCATAGAGTAGGAAATGAATTCGATTGTTTTTCATGCTAGAGTTCTTTATAGCGGCCCATCCCAAGATCAACAATCGAAGTTTAGTCATTGTTAATATTTCCTATAATTTTTATAGTCATTCAATCACACGTTTCGAATTTAATTGAATAACTCGCTTCATTGTTGAAAAGTAGGCAAAGTATGATTGGACTATGTTATTGCAACGAATTTTCTCGCAATAGATTTTCCATGCAACAAATTGTCCTGCGACGCATTGTTCGATTACTACATAGCATTCTGTTTTCAATAATAAATACTCGACTTGATTTATTACAATTATCTAACTATTGTATTACAAAATAAGTTCTAAACTTTTTTTTGTTTTTTAGGCAAATTT
>CAJNOL010001369.1:39340-67207 GCA_905250125.1 Rotaria sordida | reverse complement strand
TTGGTCACAGAAAATAAAAATCTCAGTAATAATGAATAAAGTAATAAACAATATATTTCTTTTTTCATTAGACATGTATCTTGCTATCACGAAAATTCTTTTTGTGAAAATAATTTTCTTTTTAAATAATAACAAAAAATATACATTACAAAATCTGCCCAATGAAATTCTTCCCATAATATTATCTCATATAAAATGGTTTGAAATGATTGAATCATTTTAGCCATTAAATAAAAGATTTAATTCTTTTATTTATTTGAAATTTTTCATGAAAAAATTTATTTTTACTAAATGTTATTTTATCGATTAAGATTGATTGATGTGTGAAAAAATTTGCGTAGGAGCCATATATTAGGAAGTATAAGTGATTCTTCGAAAGATAGAAGACAAAATTTGATCTAAATGAATTAAAGAAAAATTACAAACATCATCTTTCTATAAAATGATATCATATTCATTAGTTTTATAAGAAGTTTCTATCAATAATAAGGCTTTTAATAAAAGACTTATTGACATCTTCAAAACTTTAGCTCATTTTGTAGAGGATCATCTCGTTTTTTATGCTATATTATGGAAATATTAATTCAGACATTTTTAGAATATGATACAGGCAAGGGTGTAAGCTAAATCGAACGCCTCTATGATAAAATTAAGAAAGTTTTCAGAAGGATACTTAAACAACGACATGTAGTCGATTTCGAACGGCATATGATTAAATATAGCCGTCTCTAAATCTACTACTTCTATTGCTTTCGTCTATACTTCATTTTTCGACTTACAAAGATTCACACAGCTTTCAATCGGATAAAATCTCGAAGAATATATATATAGACTAAATTGAGATACTTATATTCGATATATTTAATAGAGTTCAAGTTGATGTTGATACTTACAGAATTTGTGCATAAATTTTTTTCTCTATAATGTCAATTAGCTTCTTTTGACCTTAACATATCAAACGACGAATCTTTTGTTAATATTCATAAATATTTTTCATTATCTTCTAATATTTATTCAAAATTTAATTAACAACTTGCACATTTATTTAATTTATGTTTCTTTTCTTGAATATATTATTGAAAGTTTATACCTTCTATTGAAATTCTCTCAGTTCAATGCAACTAGTCATTATTCAATTAATATGATAAGATAAAATCAATCAGGCATCATGTTATCATAAATAGATTTTTCGTCTTTATATCCCAGCAAATGAACTCTTTGTCATTATTTCAGTATGAAGAAATCTACTTTTATTTTCTATATTAACATTTTTGTATATTGGTGGAGTCTGACATTTGTTACTTTTTATCTTCGTACATAGATATAGACAGTTTATTGGTAAGAAGATAAAAGATAGTTATGACAAATATTTTCTTCATTTAATCAAATTAATAAACTGAATGAACCCATTTGTTTCGTGTAATCACAATGCTTATTGGTATAAATCATTGAATGCTAAGTCATTTAGAAGAAAGAATCGTTTAGTCATTCAAATGATTAATGTAGAAAATCAGTTAATCATGAAAGAGAATTGAGGCAGTTCATTTGCAGAAACAATGCATCTCGATCAGACACTTTCCTTCAGATTCTCTGGCAGTATAGAGGTAAATTTAAATTTTTAAGTTTCTCAAAGAATTTTGCTAATAAATCTCTATACATTTGAAATTTTCTATAATTACGTAATTTGTTAAACAATATAATTATTTGAATTATCCGATTATTTTTTCCTGAAGAATAGTGTAAAATTGTTAAAAGAAAAATTTGTTTATTATAATTATGTTATAATTTCTCAAGCAAACTATATAATCTCTTCATAATATAATTAATTCTCGTATTCTGTATTGAAATATCAGATTGTTTCTACTTAGTGAATAAATATGAATCTCGTAATAAAGAATGAACATTATAATAAACTTCATAAACAAGTTCACCGTTATCAAACTATATAACACAGACAGGTACGTATTTTTCAGAAATAAAATCTTTTATTGCAATGTGAGATTTTGAAAGAGTAGATTCAATTGTTAGTGCTTTTAATGATATTTCAGTTGTTTGAGTTAATTCAAATTTTACTTGTGTTTTTCAATGTTTTCTTTTTCTAGTAAATGTTTCATAGCATTCGTTTGATCTTAGAATTTTTCAAAGAGAAAACTTTTGTTTTTTTTTAAGTGATTTATTACGTTTATTATGTAATTTCTAAAGCCATTCAACTTTAGTATTTAGATATTTTTTATAATATTAGAAAAGAAAAATTGATTGAATTAGAAAACTTGACTTTTAAAAGAAGTGAATACTAGTTCATTTGAATCTGTAAGGATTGATATAGGTATATGAGTGAATAATGGATGAGCTAAAAAAAGAATGAGCTTCTCAGTACTTCGACTATAACTTCTTTTTTCTTTTCAATCTTTAGATTTGTTCATTTTTTCAGGAGATATACGGTCAAATTCTTTATAACAACTTGATCAGATTTATGTCTATGAAGTCTTATTAAGAAAAACGTCCCATGTCTACGTGAACATATCGGTACGCGTGACATCACGTACGGCAGAAACGCGTGACGAACATAGACGTGACGCCACGCATTACGGTAGCTGTACAAAGCGTGATGTCATGTGTACGAAGCTAGCACATAACGTAATGTCATGCGTACGAAGCGTAGCAGCGTGATGTCACGCGTACCAATAGCGTTCCCGTGGACGTGGGACTAAACGAAGAATTCTCAACAAGTAGAAATAGGCCTCATGAATAAATACGAAATCAATCTCAGAGATTAGCATATTAAACCTTACATACGTATTTGAAGACGATATGTTGACTTGACACTTACAAATATCGATGTACAGATGATATTCTTTACCGTATTGGACGTAAGCTATCTTTCACATAATTTAAGAATAAATAAATTATGATAAAGCATGCTAGAGATGAGATATCGTGGCATTATTATTGGATACTTGACGTTTTACTCTCGAAAACAAGACATACTCATCTCTTTCTCTATCAATTAGTATGCGTATACATGAGGATGTTGGTTTTATCTTGTAAGAAAAGATTTGACGAATGATGGATCAAAAGAGGGTGTGGGTGTGTGTGCCAGTACTACAATCACGAAAATATAGCCTCATGCCAAACCTACATCATTGGGCTATCATGTTGTTCTTTTGATGTATGTATGTCTCATTATAGGTGTGTATCGTTACATAGTATTACACATCTATATTTTAACCGTTGCACATTCATTGTAGAAGACTCTCTTCTCTTTGTGCATAATGAGGTAACTATATATTTCTCGTTATAATAAAAACAACTGTTTTTAGACTTGGAAATTTGTGATTTTCAAAATAATTGAAGTTAAATTTGATAGATACATATCTTTGAATGCACTTTCACATTTGACTTTGCACGTTCGTGTAGAATTAGCATTTTCAAATCGTATATGTTTCATTGATGATAGAACTTATCTGATCTTATATGATCAGATTGATGTGATGATAGCTGTTCTTATAAGATTTCTGTCTTAATCATATGTTAAGATTCATTCGAAGTATTACATTTATATTGAGCGTAGGATTTTGATTGATCTTTTCGGAAGATCTTACAGGGTCTTATACGATCTGACATCCGCTTTTTTGATCTATGTTGATGTATATTCGTTGCAGTGAAAGTAGTTTTTTTTAATTTTAAACTATAAAAATTCACAAAAAGATTGTTATCCTATGAGTATAAAGATATTCCATCGTTGATAGCATTATCTTTGTCCAAATGTCGTAATATTTATTGCACAGATACATCTTATAAAACTATTGATTACAGTAAGACGAACATATCTATGGAAATGGAAAAAAGCGGATCCTAGAATGGATCCATCCAAGTATACCAAAGTCCGTTAAAAGTTACCAAAATTTTTAAAAAAATCCACTGAAGTCTAATGAAATTCAATTGAAGAAGATTCGAATCCACGCTAGTCCACCGAACTATGCCATGATAATAAGCCAAGGAAGGTAACTTGAATCCATTTAGATCTTCATGAATTCTGACTACCACTAAATTCATCAGAATCCATCAGTCGTAATATATTGAATTTGTTTTTTTCGTCTGCAACTAGAATTTTAGGGTACCATACATTTTTTTTTCTTGCTTCAATGAATATAAATGATAGAAGGAGACTTAATAATTCTAATAGTACATTCTTTTTCTTAGTAAGAATTTTGACAAAGTATTTATTGAACAAAAATTATTAAGATAATAGAGAAAATGTTTTTGTAAAGGTAGAGAGAATGTTTTTTTTTCTTATCTTTGAACAATATATTCATTACATCTCAAAAAACAAAGAATTTGAAATATGAATTACTTTAATAATTTATCAATTGTATCGAGATCTAATCATATTGAAGAAGCATTGTATTAGATTAATTTATTTGAGATGTTATGCAAATTAATATCAAGATATTCGATTTATTCTTCTAAAACTGTTATACGATGGAATCAATCATCATAGAAAAACTTGTAAAATAAGAAATAAATACTAAATAAACATTATAGTATAAAAGACTTTTTAGAACAAGAATCTCAAACACTAAATATGTTTCATTTAAATTTGCAAATGAAAGAATGATATACCATATTAAAAGAATAAAATTTAAGAAAAAAAATAGTCTACTTTCATTCACAAGAATTTTAATAATATTTGCCACATGTTTCTTTTTTCAATTTGTTAACAAAGTAATTTGAACGAATGATGAAAAATTAATACTTTTCATCAAATTTGATTTCAAACCATACGGATCATTTTGTTCTATATTCTTCATATTGAGATTTGTATCAATGAAGTCTCAAACAAAAAGTATACAAAGATAAATCTATCATTAATTATGTTTTAAACAATAGCGTGTTACTTAATCCGGTATTGGATCATGACAACAACATGCGGAAATACATATAAGATTGAATAGTCATCGTATTGTTTTTATCAGATATTATTCTTTTTCGAGAGATATTATGTTGTTTTTCTCATTGAACAATAAAAACCTATTGGAAATACGAAGCAGAATAGTCATGCCAAGAATGGGTACATTTTCCGAATGTAAGATTTTTTCATGCAGAAAAGGGAATAATTATGTCCGGGCTGATTCGATATTGTGATAAGCGTCTATAGACTGAACCTCAAAACAAAATATAAAATTTTCAAAAAGATATTATGTATTTTCACTAAATTTTTTTTTTTTCGAAAATCCTATGTAATTCTTCCACGGACTAAAACATTTCTGCAATGAACAACAAATATGTAAAGCAAAATAAAAAGATAAAATTGTCATCAACTTAAAAACTTTATATTCAAGAAATTGTCCTTGCCTAGCTCTCTTCATTTGTAAAGAATTGCAACATCATTATTCATAACTTTTTTCTAATTCTATTCCTACGAAAATCAATATTTGTTAACACTTTTTCTTCAACTATCAATGTTAGAACATCTACATCCACATCCTCGCTCCCTC
Organism: Rotaria sordida; assembly: GCA_905250125.1. Lineage (NCBI taxonomy): Eukaryota > Metazoa > Rotifera > Eurotatoria > Philodinida > Philodinidae > Rotaria > Rotaria sordida. The sequence goes on along the minus strand of CAJNOL010001369.1, from coordinate 61,709 downwards.
TCATACTTCGCTTGTTGCTCAACTTTTACTTCTTTGAATGTGCTTTATGTTTGTTAAATAAGCAATGTCAGATCAAGAGTTTCTATTCAAATTGATCGATTCGAAATCAAAGGATCGTGTAGCGATGTCTTTTTGATTTGATTCAATCAACGATCAGATTGCATTTTTCACCGTTAAAGTCCGCCCAATAAGATGAGAAACAATCAGTCATCTTTTTCTAATCAAGGGTGACTCTAGAGTTGTTTGTTGTTTAGTGAACTGAAAGCAGTGCACACAATGGATGAACAATGATCATCATCCGCACGTTGTCACTACTTCAATTTCAACAAACTCGATCAATTATTTGACTTATCGGGTAGTTACATCTAGCTCACACCATTGATTTCTTACAACATTAATTCTTCTTCTATTAAATATAAATTATATTTATATACTCAGGTGAAATTTTAGTACATATTTTCACATAATGGTAACGACCATTCAGACAATACTTTGTTAAACTTTTTCTATTCGATACTAATCAAAGTTTTGATTGACAGTATGCATCATAATGATCTCTGTTATGCTTCCATAACACTTATAAAACGAGACTAACCACTTTGGTTGTCTCGAGTATTTTTTCATCGTCTGATTTGTCACTTGAAATAATATATTCAGCATATTGAGTGATAAGGTACTTTGCATGTTGGGCATAGTATACTATATCACATTCTAGTATTAGTTCTATGGTAATAGTCAACCATAATTGAACGAATGGATTCAATTATATCTTTAATTTGTTCATCAATAAAAACTGAACATTGTAATTTATCAATATATTAGTGTAACATAAGACAGCAATGTCAAAGGTCCAAAAAATGTCCACTTTACTTAAAGTCCGCTAGTGAATATGTGGTACTTTACGTACCTTATGAAATGTGACATATATCAGTAGTGATAGGAAGAGCAAAATATAAATACTCCATCAGCGGATGTTTCTTTCTTCCAGCGGACTTTTCTATTCTCTTCAGGACTTTTCTTTTCATATGATTTCTTTTCTCGAGATAAATATAAGAAACGATTGAATAAATTCAAATCAAAGGAATAATTTATTGTATATATATGATGGACAAGAGGATGTTTCTTTCTTCTAGCGGACTTTTCTATTTTCTTCAGGACTTTTCTTTTCATACGATTTTATTTATCGAGGTGAATATAAAAACATTCAAATAGATTTAATCAAAGAAATAATTTGTTGTATGTATATGATGAACAAAAGGATGTCTCTTTCTTCCAGCAGACTTTTCTATTTTCTTCAGGGCTTTTCTCGTCGTATGATTTTTTTTATCAAGATTAATATAAGAAACGATTAAATAAATTCAAATCAAAGGAATAATTTATTGTATATATATGATGGACAAGACGATCTTTCTTTCTTCTAGCGGATTTTCCTATTCTCTTCAGCACTTTTCTTTTCATATGATTTTATTTATCGAGGTGAACGTAAGAACATTTGAATAGATTTAATCAGAGAAATAATTTCTTGCATACATATGATGAACAAAAGGATGTTTCTTTCTTCCAGCAGACTTTTCTATTCTCTTCAGGACTTTTCTTTTCATATGATTTCTTTTCTCGAGATAAATATAAGAAACGATTGAATAAATTCAAATCAAAGGAATAATTTATTGTATATATATGATGGACAAGAGGATGTTTCTTTCTTGCAGCGGACTTTTCTATTCTCTTCAGGACTTTTCTTTTCATATGATTTCTTTTCTCGAGATAAATATAAGAAACGATTGAATAAATTCAAATCAAAGGAATAATTTATTGTATATGTGGCAGATTAGTTTGGAATTCGTCGAGATTGGAATGGCAATATTGGAACTTTCTAATAAGAAATATCGTTAGCATATTCGATCACAAACATAGTTATTATACTAAGTATGTTGTCTACTTTTCTACAAAGATTATGAATCATTTCCATAGCTCTTTAATGTTGAGAAAATGGGAACATTGAATCGTTAGTTGACGTTTACTTGAAAAATAAATCCTTTTCTTTTTTTTTCTGAGAGAGATTTTGTTTTCAATGAATATACGTTTTCGCTGACGTTTATTTTCGATGATGGGTACATGAGAACGTTAAAATTCGTTGTAGTTTGATTGAAAATAATATTTATTTTATATATTGAACAAGAATTTTACTGTTGTTTCAGATCAGGAATAGCTCGACTAGAGAAGTTTCGGAAAATAAAACACACTCCCAATAACGAGAAATTTCTACTATTATTATTAGTGGAAAGGGCAGAAAATAAATAAACACTCACAATACGTGAAATTTTTTTAAAAAATACAAAAATAAATTATGTTTCTCTCTAACATCATGCACATTAAAATTAGAAGTTTTTTAGCTCCGGGAAAAACAACGAATGCACAATCATAGTTGGCGTAAGAACTCTCTGATCTTTACTTTGAATGCGTTATTATGAGATGTTCACCTCTGAAGAGCTTCGTTTTTCATATGAAACCCACGAGCAGGGTGGTCTTGAGTAGGCTAATATTTAAAGGAATCGTCATAAATGCCATTTAACGATAGTTCAGTTTTTGAACAAAATGATACCGGATAGGGAGAGTTTTTGCCACCCTGCAAAAAAGTCTACACTGAGAAGTAGTGCCAGTTGCATAATTGTAAGCAATTTTTAAAGACTTAAGCCTCAATCCAAGAAAACTTTAGTTCATTGCAGTTTTCGCAAAGGATCATCTCAACGAATAGTCACTAGCATGAAGGCCTTTGATCAAGGGGGAAACGGCGGACTTTTGGACTTGAAGTTACTTTGAGCTACTTTGAGCTACTTCAAGTTACTTTCAGCTACTTGAAGTAGCTTACTTTGAAGTATTTTTCAACTTCAAATTTACCTGAAGTTACTTGAAGTTACTTTAAGCTACTTGTTCCTACTTTGGGCTACTTGGGTGGTACTTTGAGCTACTTCAAGTAGTCTACTTTGACGTACTTTTCTACTTCAAGTCCACCGGTTCCCCCTTGCCTTTGATATTAAAAATGATGAGAATTTTTTTCAAATTCTTATGAAGATATTTTCTTGAAAAAAAAGGAGATAACCACGAACTTTTTTATCGTGTAAGATACTTCCGGATTCAAAATCTTTTGGTACTACCAATAGCGAAAAAATAACAGCATAACAATCGAAAAATAAATTTGAATGGTTCTCTTAATCTTGATCAACTGAGAACTTCCGCGTACATCTCTCTTCTGCTCATTCACTTCTTTTATCTTAAATCCCAGTAATCATCAATCATCGTTTTAATGTTTTTTCCATATGCTGATATTCATTGAGCTGTCTTCTAGCCGCAATGAAATATCCAGAGCAGATAGTTGCAAAACCTGTCTTTATTTTAAACATACGCTACCTCGTGCAGGAAACTTTTTTACCTCTCCTCAGCCCCTGAAGTTTCAAAGGTCGGATCATTCTGTTTAAATAAATATAAATTTGTTTCATTTTTGTTTTTTTGGTAATGAGGACATCGAATAATTGATTGAAGTTCTATTAAGAATAAACTTTATTTTCTACTGCATCTTATTTTCTTTATACAATTTTTATTTTAGAGTAAGTTAAAAAATTGAATGTATTTTAATAGCAATTTATATAAAAAAAGATAAATTATGTTGAACTCTTGAATACAATTTCTATTTTTATTTTATTACTCATCTATCAGAGATACTTATTAAAAGGAATAGAATTATTACTTTCAATCGAAGTAGGATTCATACACTATTTTTATCATTCCTATATTATACTTAAAACTTAAGTTTTGAAATTACAAACTATAAAACATGTCATGAGTACATGAAAAAATCGCTAAATAGTAGTAATATCTTAATTGAAGGAGAAAAAATGTATTCGAAATGTAAGTTTCTATTTTATAAGCTTGCAAGTTCGTTTCGCTTTGACTATATAATTCAAAGAATTATTTCGTTTATTTTTCCTATTATGACCAGAATAGAAGTTATAATTATCTTTAATATGTGATGATGATGATTCAAAACTAGTCATTTCTAAATTGTATAAAAGTTATAGAATATTTCTCATATATTGAAAACAATACGAAAATACAGATATTTAACTGTCGTTGATGTGAAAAAATACAATATAATCGTTTACTGTTTAGCCAGAGAAAAAAATGACTTCCTAGTGAAGAAACGTGCTATTATGATGAAAATTCCAAGAATGTTTACCACTTGAGTTGTATGTATTTTGACGATTAGCAATCGAATTGCAATTTTTAGAATTAGTGGCTATCAATGGTGATGTAGTTATCTCATTGATTTTGTTTTGTATAAGTGATATATAATCATGTTCATTATTAATGCTTGATAGTATTTGATTATTTGGATCAAGCATAATAGGTGTTGATAGTAAAATGTTTGTAATGAGTAGTATTGGAAAACTCTTGTCATGCTTCGAAGTAGGACTTTGCATTTCTCGTCAATTAGTTATGATATTATTAAATACTGTAGCATCTATCAAAAAAATTTATCAAGATATAATATTTTTGGTTTTTTTAATAAAGTACAATGCAAAGAATGCTTCATTGATATACTTTTTTTACTCTGTTATTTTACTACTAAAATCAAAAATTATATCTTGATAAACTTTATTAAATCTATTTAATATGATTCTATTTGCAAACGGTTATTTAAATAAAACCTTTTACATCAGTTATGAAAGTTTTTAAAAGATTGTTATCGTTCTTCGAAACGAAGATTAACTATAATATGACTCATACAAGCAAAATAACAGAGAAATTAAAGAAAAACATTATCAAGTGAAAGCTCTTTGATTTTTTGTTTACTAGTAAAGCAAAAAAATTTATAAATATGTTGTATTGAATGTATTTAATATATATTTTTTTTGCAAACAATTATTTAAATGAAAACTACTATTGCAAGCGCTATACAATCTTTAAAGATAAAAAACAATTTTTTTTGTTGTCGTTTTTAATAATTTCGCGCTTTCCAATCTCAACTGAAATTCTCATGTCAACTGTGACATATATATATGATGGACAAGAGGATGTTTCTTTCTTCTAGCGGACTTTTCTATTTTCTTCAGGACTTTTCTTTTCATACGATTTTTTTTCTCGAGATAAATATAAGAAATGATTGAATAAATTTAAATCAAAGGAATAGTCTATTACAGATATATGATGAACAAGAGGATGTTTCTATTCCTCAGCGAACTTCTTTGTTCTCTTCAGGATTTGTTTTTCATATGAACTGCCTCATTCAGATAAATATAAGATAGATTTGAATAGATTTAAATAAAATCGAGAAATACGTTATATTTATAATGGACCAACTGATTTTTTTTATTAGCGGACGTTTTTGATGAAAGTATTTTTCTCGAGAATTGGAGGTTGTCTCTATTTCTATGTGTTATCATCTGTAAAACATGAAGGTCTACATCGCTCCAGACCCATCTTTGGGGTCCTGTTGCTGTATTGTTTAGGCATTGAGTCCATCATTGTTGAAAGGATAGGATTTTATCATCGCATAAGAGTTAATATTTTTTCAAGTCATATTGTGTCTGAGTTTTGTGGTGATCTGTTCATTATGGATATATTCTTCTTCTAGATTATGACAATGATGATCTCTAATAATTTCACGAACCGTTTCAAAGAAAATCGAATGTTAGCTATTGAAATAAGTACTTTTAACCAATTGAACATATCATGAACAGTTGTGCCAGCAAATGCAAGACTAAATTCTTCATGTTTTCCCTTAAAAAAATATAAATGTTGATTTAGTCTTGTTAATAATAAAATAAAAACTGGTTCCATTAAAGCAACTAATGTGTTGGTTACAGATGTACATTTTAAACAAAAATCCTTCTGTTAAGAGAAAAGTAACGCATGATGATAGTAAAGTCCTCCTAAAGTCCGCTAAGTAAAAAGAAAATTCCGCTGAAAAATAGAAAAGTCCTCTTACAAAAAATAATGATCATCCATTGAAAAGAGAAAAGTCCTTTTGTTAAGAGAAAAGTGACGCATGATGACAGTAAAGTACATCTAAAGACCGCTAAGTAAAAAGAAAATTCCGCTGAGAAATAGAAAAGTCCTCTTACAAAAAATAATGATCATCCATTGAAAAGAGAAAAGTGCTTCTGTTAAGAGAAAAGTGCCGCATGATGATAGTAAAGTCCTCCTAAAGTCCGCTAAGTAAAAAGAGAATTCCGCTGGAAAATAGAAAAGTCCTCTTACAAAAAATAATGATCACCCATTGAAAAGAGAAAAGTCTTTCTGTTAAGAGAAAAGTGACGCATGATGATAGTAAAGTCCTCCTAAAGTCCGCTAAGTAAAAAAGAAAATTCCGCTGAGAAATAGAAAAGTCCTCTTACAAAAAATAATGATCATCCATTGAAAAGAGAAAAGTGCTTCTGTTAAGAGAAAAGTGACGCATGATGATAGTAAAGTCCTCCTAAAGTCCGCTAAGTAAAAGGAAAAGTCCTCTTATAAAAAGTAATGCTAATACATTGAAAAGAGAAAAGTCCTTCTGTTAAGAGAAAAGTGACGTATGATTATAGTAAAGTTCCCCTAAAGTCCGCTGACCAATAGAAAAGTTGGGTATGCTATCAGTGTGGCATAAATTTGGTGTTCTTTTGATTGACTAGTAAAGTCCTTCGATTCGCTAGCGGACTTTAAGTAAAGTGGACAATTTCGGGATCTTTGACAGCCCTCACATAAGATTAAATTTCATTTTCATGAAATAAATAGTTGCTTTCGATGTGTTTCAACTACTGGTACTGTTTTAATTGCTAATGAAATATTACTTTTTGAAAGTTGTATAAACAATAACTATAGTTATTCAAACAGGTGAACTACTTTTTCCTTAATTAATTGATCGAAAATAAAAATATAATATTCACCGTATGCTCCGAAATTTTTGATTAGTTTATCAATTCAATCAAATGCAAAATTCGAGGACCTTTTTTTCTCATTATTTTGTATATGATTTGATAGACCTTGACGAGCTGGTTACAAATATATAGTTTCTATTTCGATCTAGTCGCTATTTCGCTAAAAAAATTGTAAAAAGCTTTAATAACTGAATATGTTGCCTTCGCAATTATGAGCTCATTTTTTGTTTTGACAGAAATTCTTCAATTTCAATTATGTTATTATTTCAAACTTTATGAAAATATTGTATTCAGATTCAGCATCAAAAACGTCTCTCATTAGAATCGCTAGATTGCGAGCTACAAACGTACTTATTTAGTTTTTCTAGATTCTATTTTATTCTTTAGAAAAGTAAATTTTTTTTTTTCGTTTTATGGTAAAATCAGATAAAAGGATGAAAAATGTACTTGGATATAACGATACTTATTATCATGATTCAGTAAAAAAGCAAAATAGATAGTATATTCAGAATCAGCGCCAAAAATTACATCGAATCATTGACCTTTTAGCAAAAAAAAATGTTTCCGGTGGAAAATACCTCTAGAGTTTGCTTAGGTCTATTTTTTTAGAGTTTTGTCTCTAGTCCTCAAGAGTCAATTTTCGGTTCTTAACTGAATCATGATGACAAGTATCATTATATGCAAGTACATTTTTCATCCTTTTTTATCTGATTTTGCCACCGAATGAGAAAAAAATTCAATTTTCTGAGCAATAAAACATAATCTGAAAAAAAATCAAATAAGCACTTTTATATAGCTCGCAATATATCAATTTTAATGAGATAAGACATATGCTTCAATCTTTTTTTTACAAAAAAAAACTTGATAGGTTTACAAGAACATTCACAAATACGTCTATCAGACATATTGGAACTATCTATATTGGAAAGGATTTTCTATATTATTAATTCTAAATATAAATAAATAACATTTTCTAAGTCAGTTTTTGAAGTCAAGTCAGAATAAAATATTTTCATAAAATTTGAAAAAATAATGTAATTGAAATTTAAGAATTTCTGTGTAAAACGTGAATTCATAATTACAAATGCAACATATTCAGTCAATAAAGTTTTTTACAATTTTTGTCAACCAAACAGTGGCCGAATTGGAATAAAAACTATATATTCATGGACTGATTACCAAGGTCTATCAAATTATATGTAAATAAATGAGAAAAAATACCTTCGAATTTTGCTTTTTACACAAATCAATCATTCCATTTATATTTTGTTACTATCTGTACAGGTGACTCTTCATGATCGATACACTTCATTGCCTTTCCTCTCCTCTCACTATCACAGATGCTGGTATGAACATGTCTATGAAACAACGTTAAATTATCTTATGTTGTGAACTGATCAAGAAAAAAGTGAATATCGTAATTTTACAAATATCCTTGTATTCAAGTTTGTCACATGGACCATCTCGTTTTGTCAAGTAATTATTCCTTCATTGCATTGTATATAACATTAAGAAAAATTAGTCGATATTTGAACAAGCTTCGAAAGTTATTTTGAGTGGGACTTTGTGTGATCGAGCATAAGTTATGCATTTACTCTCTAGTTTTTGTTTCATTTTAGTCTACAATCATTGATTTTCTACAAAATCTTTATGTATATTTTATTTGTGCTTCTCCTCATTTTTACAATCATTCTGGAAATAGGTCGTATGTGTGCATGATCAAAATGATGCATTTTCTAATTATAAATATCAGTGCTGACGTGACAATTTATCAAATCAATGTTATTTATCACATGAGAAAAATTGTCAATGATATAATGAATATTTACAAAACTGACATTTATGCTTTAATACTCGAGAGAGCTATCTTAATGATTGTAGTTACAAATTTCGTAAACTATATGAACGAATCAATCACGAGTTTTCACTTGCTGTTCAACAATTGATAGAAGGTGTTCGAAGATGGTTTAGACAAATCAAATCCATTGTCAAGATTTTAATTCCTATACTGTAAACAAACGAGCAATTATTAAAGACTATTATTATCTTTACTTATCGATCGGTTCATTTTTGAAATATATTCGAAATACAAAAAATATACTTCATGCTTATTCCAATGATTATGTTCAATCTATACACTATTCTACTGCGCAATATGTACATCCAATTCTCTGAGAAGTTGAATATGCATCCTTTCCGCTCCTGCCACATATTTCTCAGCTATGATTGGTCATTAAAACTATGGGTTAAAGGAGGCTTGGGTCAAGAATGAAACGCTTTAAAATATTTGAAGTTACTGCTTGTGAACATTGAAGAAATAGAAAATAACCATGGGTCATATCATCATCGTTTTCTTGTCATTTTATTTGTTGTAGATATGAATGTGTTAAATGATGATTTTGATTTTTTAAGTAACAACAATCGATAATCTCTTGATGACATAGTTGAAAAATGCAAAAATTCGATTCAATCTAATCGATTAGAATTGTACGTTACAGAATGCTACACATATTACATACGACAGCACGATTAATGTATTAGAAAAATGTCATTTTATTACATTTTAACCTGTATGAAGACTTTATGCACGGTAATAATTTCACCAAAATGTTCGTTAATAAAGATCAAGATCTTATTGCAGAATTTTGTTGAAAAAGTGGAACAGATTTGGTATGCGATAGACGTTAGTGTGGTGTTCCTGTCAGTCAATTCTTTCTATTAGAGTATAAGAACAGTTTATTTAAGCATTATTGCCTAGTTGATAAATCGAATCTTGAAGATGTAGATGATTGAATGTCACAATGTGAGTTAGGATGTCAGGAAGTCTTTAAATTCTGGTATGAGTTACTGAGCGATGTTGTATCTTCCAGTAGTCCAGTGCCAGACCTAGATCCATACCCTCGTTTTCATATTAGGAAACCAAGTATTCATTCACTTAATCGAATCAATATAGTAAGCTTTATCAAATATTTCTAAATAACTGGATTTCATTGTTAAACAATTTAACTTTTAGTTGGTTGCCGACGGTCAGATATGACAGAATGTCCACAGTTCGATAATATTGAACAATTAATGGGTCCAGTAAGGTCATATTGAACAGTTTTGATCGGAGGATGTTTTTTATGGTACGAACATATTTTTGAATACATTTAGAATTATTTTCTACCCATAAGAAATATGATAGAAGAATATTTTCTTTCCTGTTCACTACCAAGGTTTCTTAATAATCAAAACCTTAGTTAGCACACAGTGGGATGTATTTCTTGAGAAAAAACGATCTTTTCTGAATGAATAAATTACTAAGTTTGTTCTTTATATCGTAAAATATGTCACTTATGTGAACCTGACTGAGAAACACTGCCTTGAAAGAGAATTAGATCTGATTCTTGATTGATGGTTAGGGATTTAGCCCGAAAAGGAAATGATTGACGAAGATATTGTAAATTACCACGAGTTATTTTTTAGAAATTATGTAAATAAAGTCATAGAAACGAACAGATCAACATTTTCACTACAAAAATTCAATTGCAAGATAATTGCATATGTTTGACTATGAATATAATTAAATTGATAAAGTTGAAAAGATTTTATCGTATATCATTTAAACACATCGAACTATGTTCACATGTCGCTACATATATATATACCATTCATCATTAGATTGTTGTTGAAAAGTTTTTCGAAAAATTGAAAATAGTTACTATCGCCTCGTTTTCTTCCACTTTTAGATAGTTCCACATAATTGGGATAACAGGAGCAGAGTGTGGATATAGTTATCTGTGTGTGGGTGTGCGTGTTGATGTTGGGCGCTAGTATTGGCATGGCAATGGGTTTGGATCTAAGTGTGAGTGTGTTAGTTAGACTGTGAATGTGGATGGATCCATGGGTCTTCTTCAGATTCCTAGCTATCTATAAGAACTTGCAAGTCTACACCCACGTCCATTTAAATGCATTTAAACGTAGAAAAAGCGTTTTTTGTTCTGAAACTTGTAGTTCAAACGTTCATTCGTACAAAATTATTTTCATGGGCATGGTACCATACAAATAAAAGTTCATAAATCGTTGACTGAATCACTACACTAGTGTACAACACAAAAACGATATTTAAATGACTTTTGAAAATTTATTTGAACAGCTTTTATTGATTCTATTGTCTTTCCTATACATATTTTTTTCAGATTATTACCAATTATGTTAAAGATAATTAGAAAATCAAGATTAATCCATTCACTATTTTGTTTCATAGTACTTCTTATTCTCACAATTCTCATTATTTTTATGTGGCGAACTTCAATTCTACAGAAAGAAAACATGATGCCACTAATTTCAAATGTATTCAATGTCGACAAGAATCAAATTAATAAACAACACTACTCAAATGTTAATTATGATAAAAATGATTCGACCTCTTCAACATCAGCAAGCTCTTTACTATCAGAAATTAATAAACATACAATGAATATTACAGATTCAATATTCATTCATTATAATAAAACATTAGAAACAACTATTGAATGTGTTGGTTCACCATATAATCAATCTTGTTTGTATCACAATTTATATTATGTTGATAGTTGGTATATGATTTTAACAGTTAAAGGAAAACAGTTACCTTCATATTCTATACGAACAGGAGCCTTTACTATGGTGCATACAACACCAAGCAAACGTGTTTTTGATTCATATTCTCATCTTGAAAGATTCATTCGTACTGTCATTGATCCAAAAATAATTCCATCTGTTACTCTTCATTTTAGTCAACCTTGGCATGATAATATTGGTCATGCACTATTCGATGGACTTTATCCAGCATATGTTGCACTTATTCGTTTTCCTCCAAGACATCTTCATCCTTTTCGCATTCTTGCTGGAATAGACAACTGTAATACATGTTGGAGTGAAGATATTTATAGTCGTTTTGGTGGTCTTGGAATTCTTAAACAAAGTGTTCTAAATAAAATATCAAAAGGACATTGGTTTATGTTTGAAGAACTTGTTATGGGTAGTGGAACATTATGTCAACGTTGTACACAACCTAATTTTCAATTACCTGGAGGTGTTGAATTAGATGGTTCAAGACTTTTTCGTGATAGAATCTATCAACAACATGGTCTTATTCATCCTATTATTAGACAAAAATCTTCATCCGAAGGACGAACTTCTGATGATCTTCTTTTAGTATGTATTATTGATAATAAACGTTTTACAGATGAAGATCGAGAAGAAATTCATGATGCTATAAATGAAATAAATAATTATACGTATTCATATTTGAATAAAACAGCTAAATTACAATGGCCCTTAGTTCGTATCTCTTATCTTTTCTACAATCAATTGAGAGCTCAAAACCTTAGTTCCATTCAAATAAATGCAACATCATTTGATTCTCGATCTCCAACATATGAATTAATTGAAAATAATTTCATGGCTCAATTAAAAATCTTACGTCAAATGGATATTCATATAACTGGACCAGGGACTGGACAAATGTATCAAACATTTTTATCAGATGGATCTGTAACCATTAACATTGGAGGTATAAGACCATGGGGAACAGAAAATACAGACAAAGCATATAGTTCATATCTGGAACAATATATGACAAGTGGTACACCTTATATCAAAGGTCTTTATTATCCAATTAATGAACGGCAAAAAGGTATTAAAAAAGATGAAGTTATTAAATTAATTCGACAAGCCTCACAACTTATTCTTGAAGGTTTTTCATTACCAGTTAATGTTCATAATAATCTCGCACCTGATGGACAATTGTTTGTTGAAATGTGTGAAAAAGATAAAGAATTTTGTTCTTCAGTTACAAAAAGAATACCGGAAGGAAATTCTCATTGTTTAGATTTCTGGGTAGAAGATTTTGTTCATGAACATCGTCAATGGAACGCAGGAGGTTTTATTGATAATGGTCGAAATATTAGTTGTTCATTTAATCATTCATTGTTACATGAATTAAGAGAAAAATATGGAATTAAACACAGCAAATCAAATGAGTGATTAAAAAAATGTGGATCAAAATTCTGTTCATTATTTGAAATGGAATAAATTTTTCTAATATTAGTTTTAGTAAATCAATTAAGATGTAGGATGTTAAGAGAATGAAAACATATATCATCGATTATATCATAGAAAAATAGAACTGCTGATAAATTCATTGTTGTCGTTGTTAAAAACTATGATTAGTGTGATATGTATGAGAGTGAAACTGGAAGTTCAAACTCTTCATTGACATATTGGTATATATTCTAATTGTCAATATATGAATAAAGAATTGAGTTTTGCACAAATTGCAATAATTTCAGATATAAGTTTTAGTAACATAAAATAAAATAAACTAATAGATAATTTTGTTTACTATAAGACTTATTGATACAATATTTGGTAAACTTTTTCATTCCAATTCGAATACAGATTCATTCATTAGATTGAATACTTTCATAATCCTTATATCTTTTATGCTTCTAATTCAGTTTTCTTTCACTTAAAACGTCAGTATGTAGTTTGTTGAATATGCTTACGTACATCGTTAAAATTGACGATGAACTCATATGTGTGTCTATTTGTTTTCAAATGTTTGCTTGATTACATTGGTAACGTATTTTAAATAGGGTCAGCGGAATATTCTCATATAAAATGAGATTTAGCAAAAGGTGTTTTTCATGCAACAAAACTAAGTTTCATTTGTATTGACCTGGAGAAATTTAAATAATCTAATGTGTTAATCTATTAGATATTGTTGTTATCAAACAAATTATTGTGTCATCTCACTCATTCCCATTTCTTAAATGTTTTGAAAATATGAATAAACCATGAAAATCCTATGTGAAATAATCTAAATTTCGTGCACATTGCATTATGAATTCTGAAAATGTCTACTTTTTTTCGTTCAAAACAAATTTATATGAAACCTTTTTGCCTAATTGTGTAAATTCAATAAATTTCTTGTGGGAATGTAAAAAGTGGATTTAGCAATAAGAAAGATTTGTTATCTGCATTATTATTAAGAATAGTCAACAAAGTCAATAGAGTCACTTACAATTAAAGACAATTAAGTTCTATCAATCATAAGGACGGACTGTCAACCTACTGTCTGAAATTTGTGAGCCATTTTATAAAAAAAATATTGCATACCGGCCCGTTCAACTGATGGAAAGCTAGTCGATTCTGTAACAATTAACGAACTTGCTTTTTGTATTTGCGTATCAGTACAACTTCTTAGAGTTGAATACTGTTGGCTTTTATGAACTCTTGTAGGTCCTGGATGAAGAAATATTGTTTAGTCTATCTTATTTCAGATATGTATATATGGTGACATTGAGAATGAGAGAAGAGCTCGTTGAGACTCATAATTTCGAATTCATAGAAATTCTACAGATTTGACCCAATCGGATGAGATGAGTACTAGTAGCACAATAGAGAAGAGAAACGCTAGACTACAGCTAGTTTTATCACCTTTGAACATATAATGTTACGATTGGTCTAGCATGCATCCCATTCCATGTGAATAAAATAAATGATGCATCCAAAAATTATGACGAATTAGATAATGAGCTTTACTACTGTCTCAAATTTTCAATTTTCTTCATCGCAACATATGAATAAACATGTAACAAGTTGAAATCTGTGCACTAAAATAATGCTTGCCGAATAAAATGTAGTCAAATTGAAGTATGGTCAAGTCTCAGAGCGTAATTTTAGATCAGACTAAACATGTTAGTGCCAAATCCTGGTGAGATCCATGGCTTAACTAGCCTCCACATTGTGTCGCCTGTAATTTTATATATATAAAATAGTCAATATATACCAATAAGTAGAGTATAGGGTATGAATGTGAGTTTTTTGATCACCTACACTAGCACACATCCTTTATACAAAAAACTAAAATTTTACCATAATCGTTATGAGATATCACATTCGATGATACTTGCTGATAATACAGAAAGTTTCGGTGACGTGTGTTGAAACTTCACATAACATTAAACAATTAACTTCTAAACCATAACTATCAATAAAGATTTTGTATTTTTTAACTACTGAAAATCGACGAAATAAATAAGAACTATTGAAAGATTATATAAATACGACGAGAGTATTATCATCGTTACTTTTGAAAAAGGGAAATTCTTGATTAAATATATAGCAAATGAATAGAATATTTGTCTCATCAAACGAAGATGAATTATCTAATTAAAGGAAATAACTAAACTTCGTCAAAGATCCAGATGATAAGATGAAAAAATATTTGTTAGCCGTCGATCGGACATATGATATTGGTAAAAGCGATTTCAAGGACAAATTCTTGAATATTAGTAATAAGTTTTAGAATCAATGCCAATATGTTCAAATTGGAGAATCGAACAAATGATCACAAATGAAACTGTTTCAAGGTAAGAATTCGAATCGATTGTTATGCTTCATGAAACTCAAAGTGGTATTCGTCAGTTTAGTTAGTATGATTGTTTGAGAATGAGAGTGGACGCATAAAGAAATGTTGAAAAATCTTATAGTCAACTTTCCACTTCCACTTCCACCTGATCCTCAAGTTTGAATCTTTGATATAGATTTCAAAAAAATGTTTGAAAATATGATATATAAAAAGTTGCTAGGATTGTCAAACTGTAGAAGCAGATCTAGTATTTGTTGCAAGAAAATTAACTCGACAAACACAACTAATATAGAGTAATGGGGGAAAAGTTTAGCACACTTTATTTTTTGAATTACTGGTCTAAGACAATCTGTTCAAGGCATTCAAATAGTCATTTCGATAGTTCTCAGAGCGACCTATAAAACTGATATGTAAACATTTTTCAGAGCATAACTATGCTGCATTTTATTCTCAAAAAAAAAACTTTTTCTCTAGCGTAAAAATTTTAGTACATATTGAATATTTTGCTCCCAAACCCAAAGTTGTTTTATATACTATTCAATGCAAAAGTTAACGAGCTACATTTTAGTAAACAGCATTTAATCTCATATTGGGATATCAATTAATTATTATTCGCTAATTATTGATTATTAGTAGTTAATCTATAATATTTAGTTAATTTCATAAAAATTATGGCGTTTATTTTTATGAAAAATATGAACATCACGATGTAATTCAGTGAAATTACTTGATTGTAATTACAAGGTAAAGATATCGAATCTCACGAGAAGCAAAAGAAATTCGAATGATCCGAGGTATCATAGTGATTGATTGCAGTATCAGACTACCGCACTGGCAACGAACTCATGACCACTATCTGAGCTAGTCAAATAGTATAATAAGGGACAGAAATCTATAGAGAGAATAGTTACCTCTGGAAACATGAATAGATTTTTTTCCAAAAATTATTAATAATCGCAACGTAAAAATATCGCAAAAGTCAGACTGTTTATTACTTTTTCTCAAATTGCCTGAAAATCATGACACAGATGACCACGGTTTCAAACAGTTGATAGAAACATAATAAATGGCCTGACTCCCGCGGTTCACATTAACCGGTCCAAAATCCAACTTTTCAAATTGCCATCAACCGCCGCATGCATTGCAAAATTTTTCCGTGGGTATTCGGAAAAAAATAGTTACTCAATATTCCAATCATGTACAAGAAACTAAATAGTTTCGTCAAGATTATTGCAAGAAAAAAAGTTTAACAAACAGGACCAAATGATGATTTGCTAGAAATTATAAAACTGAATAGTTTAATCAAGTTTCGAAAAGAAATTATGAAAGTAAATTTATACAAAGAAATATCGTATTGCATCTCAATAACAAAGTAGAAAGATACCACTTTACTTAATTGAATCGGGTTTTGTTTCATTCTTACCTAAAATCATCATCACCTTTCATCAATGTTGTGTTGAAAATACGATTGTTTGCAATACTTAAAAAATAATTCTCCGAGAATTATTTTTATAATAAAAGAAACATAATTTTAAAAGACAAACTGGATATCGATACAGTATAAGTCGTTATATTTTTGATCGATACAAAATTATGATGGAGTTATCATAGTTTATCATTTATTAGTAATGTCATAATTTTGAATTGATGTCACCGAGCAAAAAAAAAGAAAAACTCGATTTGCTTTAAACACCTGAAATTTAACGAATTATTCATCAAGGATTATTTTTGGGCTTATTATTCTTATTAGAATGTCAGTGATTCTCATCAAAAGAATAAATTCAGCTACTCGCAAACTACTACTAATAATTCAGTTAATTTTTACGATAATTCAATGATTTTTGCATTATTCGATTCAGCAAACATTTCTCTAGTCAATAATATAAAAAATTTAGAAATTTCTTTAAAAAATGCTTGAAAAAAAATTGGAAATCTTCGCATCTTCAAAAAAGTTCTTCGAATTATAGGATCATCATCTGTATTGAATAAATTATGACAAGTTATTCCGAATAATTTTCTCTATTGTAATGTATCATTAAAAGCAATACATGATTTTCTCCCACTAATAACAATAATCAAACATCGCAAAAACTTTGTTTGGTAAGTCACTTAAGACATGATTTATTTTTCTTCTTCACTCTCTCGTTTTAAGGTAAGCCAAAAACCATTTATTACAATTCATCCAATAAAATATCATGTTTACATAGTGGTATCATGCTTGATTGAGTTTTCATATACAATTGCAATCATGGGTATAAATACACAAGTAATATGCAGGCATTTCTCAACAACACAGTAAGTTTAGTTTTACACATCGTCTTTCTATTCATATAAATAATTTCCATATTCTAGCGCATCACATATCGACTATTAACAATTTCATTCTTTGTTGCTGCAATATTATTTGTTCAAATTGCTTGTGACGACGATGATGACAATGAGGATAGCAGCTTGGATCTGGCTGAGTCAGATCATAAATCACTCTACGACGGTTCATGTGCTGCTCTTGTAGCAATAAAAGTAAATAAGGGCCGACAAAACTGCTACCAAGTAGTTCACAAACTTGATTGGTATCGTCCTTCGTCAAAAATATATTTGAGCTGTTGGTGCAGTTTTCAACAGTTTAAACAATGTCATAACGGTTTTTTTCAAGCATGGGCTAACAAAAAATGTAAACCCTACATAGGCGTCTGGTGTTGTCCACATACCAAATATTGTTATATATTTGTCGTCTATCCAAAAAAATCATGCTGGAAATGGGACTGTCCAAAATATCAAAAATCATGGAAACTTCATGGGGAAAAAGGATATCTTAAATAAACTTGATCAACATTAAATCGATTTATTCTTGACAAAATTCAAGCATTGAACAATTTTTAAAATCATTTTTCTACTTCTCTTTATTTTATTCTTCTTCTTCTTCTTCTTCCTGGAAAATTCTCTATTCTCATTTTAATCAATAAAGATTCATCGTAGTTTAGAATAAAATTGAATCTATTGTGAAATATTGTCAGTAATAGATGAATCAAAAAACAAGGAACTTGACGATAAAAGTCTTTAAAATAAAAGAGGCCAAATATTGATAGAGTGGCAAACAAGATGTTGTAATTGCATTTGATTATAATTAGAAAGATTAGAGATACTATGTTGCTCAAATTCGTCGAATGTAGATAAGTGTATCCAAACTCATGAAGACAGTAACTGCAATTGGCACAATCAAGATTGATGATTATGCAAAGAATAGTATACTAGTAAATGTAAAATATCTGTACATTGAAAATCAACTGAACCTAACTAACGGCAATAATCAATCTAACAGTGAAATCTAGATAGAAGCAGCATAATTTTTTACTTACCATATGAAAAATTTATTCGCTAAAAAACTGACTCTACTATGAATTTTTATCTATGAGCGACGGAAAGTAACGTAGAAATTACATGAAGAGATTTCGATTATCGAAAAGTTTTCTAGAGTCCACGTATGATATAGATCAAGTTAATGTGACTTATACTCACACCTGAGCAAGTATTAGTTTTTTTGACCCGATCCGACTTCGGATCAAATAGTCTTTTTTTTGCGATTCAACATGACCCGAACTTAAAGAACCATATTTTTGAAAAATTATTTTGAATTTCTTAGTTTAAAAACAAAATATTTGTTATTCAATTTTAGCGAGCTGTGTTTTACCTTGTTCAACATTTTATTTTATTTGATTCTATTTTCTTGGTTGAACATCAAAAGAGAATGTCATTTACTACGTCCCGTGAAATGTTTGATCTGCGTTCGGAATCGACTTGATTGGCCGTACTAAATATGCATCAAACGCTCGCTGATGTTACTCACACAGTTAAAATTTGAGAAGCAACTTTTGTCAAAGATGATAAAATACATCAGTCATCATCTTCCAAATGTCAAGCATATGCTTTATGTTTGCTTTACAATACTCGCATCTAAGATATCGAATTAATTCATCTTATTTTCGTGATGTTCATGAATTATCTACATATCTTGAAAGATAATGACAGTTTTAGTTGTCATCATCACTACCACTATCCATTTGTCCTGGACAAGCAATGGATTTTGTAACAATTTCTAATTGTTTGTTTTTTTAAATATTTTTATGATTGAATTTATGCTTCCTTCAATGTCTACTGCAAAGCACGATAATTTGAATTTTGTGTGATGATTGCAAAATCTATATCTTATAATCTTATTTTATCTTTGGGAATAGTAATATACTTATTTTTTTTTTACAAATAGAACACCAATGAATCGACAGTTGTCGTCTTAACTTCGGTTTTTTTGAATACCAAATGTCCGTGTTCCTTGAAGAAAAATTTTCATGAAAGTTCTCTTCGATGATATAAACATTCTAACGTATGAGTAATGATTTGCTGAACAAAATATAATAAACAATTTTCCAATTAAAAAAAATCATTCTTTTCAAATACATCGGATCAAATAATTAATCTTTATAGAATTATTGTGAATTACTCTATTCAATAATATGTCATTGTTATATTCCTAATTTACAAGATTTAATGTATACATTTCCAATTTTGTTTTAAATTTAATTTGACATTAATTTGGCAAATCATTTTAATTAAAATATTGCATATATAAAAGTATGTGCATTACAATAAAACAAATACTTGAACTATTTGATTGACAGATTAAAATCATGACATAAATCTATTCATATTTTCATGATACAAAAATAGAGACTTGACTATAATGGACATGTCAAAAATACAATCATGACAATAATGATAATTGCTTAGAGAGATAGTGCATAAAAAAGAAACAAAAAAAACAAAAACAAGCTGTGACTCAAACAAAAAAATATGTTATACAGATGGGAAAAATAAAATTTGGTTTAATTTTATACTGTACAGTAAAAAAAAACAAGTTGAACTTTAGTAGTGAAGCAGAAAAAGAATAGAAAGAAATTGGAAAATATGATGAACGTACTGATTATCTTATGTTGTTGGACAGCATCGGACATACATTAGAATAAAATTTTGCTTAAAAAAAGAAAAATAATAATATATATTAGAAGAGGGTTTATTTTAGCAAAAATCTAATCAGATTTTATAAATCTATTTAAATAAGATGATGTTATTGGAGAATGTATTGGGATTGGTTTAAAGGATGTTTCATAAGTAACGAGTTCATTTTTATTTTGTTTCTATGTTTGCCATATTCCATGGTGAAGAGATATTGGATATACATATATATATATATTTGAACAGTAACATCTAAGCTATTATTCAATAGAAATTTCACTGAGTTTATATCATCCGTAAAGAAAAGTGCTACATTCATAAAAATATTGAAAAAGCTCTATTAAAGTGATTTTTTTACGTCTTTTCTGTAAAGAAGTAATCACTTAGTATTTTGTGAATACCTCTGTCAGTTTTTGATGCATTGAACTGAGTTTGTCTTTTACCAAACAATAGCCTTTACAATTCTCTACAAAATCTAAGAAAAATAACTTTTCAAAAGAATAAGGTAAAATGGACTGAAATATGTTTAGTCAGGAGAAGTGAAATAATTTGCTTTGTAAAAAAAAAGGTGTCTGTGAAAATAAACATTTTTCGAGTGTACTACAGTTGATCAGATATGGTTTTTCGATTATTCTTCTGAAGAGCTGTTTTTCTTAGGTTTTGTAGAGAATTGCAAAGGCTAACGTTTAGAAAAGAAAAACTGAAGTCAATGCATGAAAAACGGATAGAGATATTCATAAAATACTGAATTGGTAGTTCTTTATAGAAAAGACGTAAAAAATGACTTTGATAGTTGATATAAATTGAGTACAATTTCTGTTCAGTAATAGCTTGGATGTTATTCTTCAAATATCTATATTCAATATCTCTTTACCATTGAATATGTCAAAAACAGAAACAACATAAAAATGAGTTCGTTTCTTATGAAACACTCTTTATAACTAGAACTTCAATTTGAAACATAGATTTTATTTATAGAGTCCTATTAATGATGGTCATCTATTTCACTTACTTTGTAATAGCTGCTGCAATATGACGACTCACTTACAATCAGAATCTAATATGCAGTTTGATGCAGATACATAACTAGTTGAATACCAAACTACAAACAGGTTCAGATCTTGGAAATTGATTTTGTCGTCTGGGGTATCCAGTGTGGTGGAGAAGAGGTATACCCGATAGAAAAATATTGTAGTAGTGATTGAAATTCGGGAATATTTATAGTTTTGTTTAGATATTGGAGTGAGAATTTTTCTAGCAGATATACTGTAAGTTCTCGTAATGTGAAAATTGAAGGTTTGGTGTGTCTCAAGAAAATTGTTAATTTTCGGGAATTTTGATTGTTCATGCAACGTATCTATTAGATCGATTGTTGCTAATCTCAACCCGCTTTTGTATATCTCGATCCAATCATAAACATTAATATTGAGTATTTTTCAAAATTATAGCTTGATGAATTCACGCTTTTTGTGTCGGTAAAATGAGAACTGTGGTCCATCAATAGATGACAATGAAGCGTTGCTGGCATGTTGAATACAAATATTGATCTACACAAAAATCTAAAACTGCACGATGTAAAACGTTCACAGACGTATTCTAGGAATTTAAAT
Source organism: Rotaria sordida (assembly GCA_905250125.1). Lineage (NCBI taxonomy): Eukaryota > Metazoa > Rotifera > Eurotatoria > Philodinida > Philodinidae > Rotaria > Rotaria sordida. Next base: position 39,780 of record CAJNOL010001369.1, on the reverse strand, counting down.
TTCGTCGTTTGCTTTGAAAAATTGTAGAATGTTGTAGGTCAATCTAAACCTAGTGATTAAAGTTGTTCAGTACCCTTAAGCATGCTTGTTAAGGTCTATAAATTTGAGTCTCCTAAAATCTATAATGGGGTACCGTAGTGAAAGGCGAAAGACTTTGTTGTAAAACTGACACTGGCTATTTTCTTTAAAAATGCATGTAAGTTTCACAAAAAAAGAAAAAACGTTTATGACGACTCTCTTATCAACTTATAATTTTGAAAGATAATCAACATCATTGCTTGTGAACTGATTAATATATATAATAGTGCGTCAGATCTCGTATAGATATCATGAATATGTAAAACAGATTTATCTGCCAATTAATTCAATGATTATAATAATAAGAATGTTGAATTATGAAAAACGATTTTTAGAAAAAACTGTGCTTCGCACCGCATTAA